>JAPDOI010000380.1:0-47500 GCA_029168955.1 Aplectana chamaeleonis | reverse complement strand
CAGGGTTTAGAATTGAACGACGAAGTCCGAGATGTCATTCCCAGAATCCTAGCAATCGTTAGATTGTTGGAATGCCCTTCTAACCAGGACTTGAAATAATTTTCAGACACTGAACAAACAATTTGAGGGTAGTGATCAAAAAAGGATGCTAAAGATGCGCAAACGCGTCCTCGCGCCCTTCGTGACCAAACGGTTCAAGCGATATTGTATGTACATATCTAGCACGAATTTGATATCTTTTTTATATATGAAGGTTTGTTATTTTTTTTGCTACCCTAAACTACATAAATTTCTCGAAAATCGGAAAGCGTGCAAAGAATTCATGATCAGCAACCCAAGAAACCTCTCTAATTAATGTTTGGAACAGAGCAAAGACTTTGATCGAGCTATCGTATTCGTTCGCAATCCAGTTCGTGCTCACCACAACGAATAACATTCATGAACGAACTTTCTCGACCTCTAAGAGTCTGTAAAGTGGAATAGTATAAAAAAATTAACGCGCATCCGCTATTCGCGATAATTGAAAAATTCACTCTCCCCCCCGAAGAATTTAGGTGTCGAGGAAGTTATATAATAGTTTTTAGGTTTTTGACTTCTCAAATGTCGAAGCTCGAACCACGGCAGGGGTCAGATTTTATGTAATCGTATTTTTTCTACATCAATGCCGCTTTCTCTCTTGTTTTCTCTCCACTTTCGTTTCGCAGAAGCAAATTGATGGGAAAATATGGATAGCCAGTACAATATCTTCGAGAAGGCTGAAGTACACTCAATTTCAAGACGAAATTTACTAGTGTCCATCGTGTGCGTGTGCGGGCGTAAGGCGGCGTTCAGAGTTTTCGCGGAGCGACTTGTTGATACATGTCAGTGCGACGCGAAAATCGCGTAGCGTAGGAATTTAGGTGTGGACGCTGGGCACAATTGCGTACGTACGCAATTTCGCGTAATCAAGCCACAACAATTTTTTACTGAAGTTAGCAGTCGCGTCGCACCGCGAGTGAACTCTGAACGCCGCCTAAGCTGCTTCTCATTCTCTCCATACCCTCTCATGCTTCCATTTTCGCTCATCGGGCGAAGAAGAAAGGAATACAATGGGTGATACTCCCGGATAGTAATCAAATAACACGTATAGAAATGTTGCTCACTACGGTGATTTTGATAAATTCCAACGTGGGTGGGAAACAATCCCCGACTTTCACCAATTCAAACACCGGTTCAAACCCATGGGTGGGCGAAATTCTGACGTGAGCGGAGACGTGTTAAACAACTGAATTTCACTGCAGTAGCTATTGGCTAACAACGGAAAATCAAAATGTCGTGAAAGGAAGAACGCTTCGAAGAAACAGTCCAAAGAGAGTTTCCACTCATCGAGAAATCGAACAAGTTTATTTGTAAAAACGTATTATATAAAAACGTATAGCGATTGTAGCTGAGCATCAGAAAGAAAAGGAAGAACGACCCCCTTTAAGCCATAAAAATTCAGGCTCACACTCACCTTGTCGCTCTGGTCATTCCGATTATTACAGTAGGTCTTGAGTGCGAGTCGTGTTCCGCAAATATAGCACTTGAAACAGCCTGAAAAGCAAACAGTGGATTCCATTTTCAAGGACTTAAATATCAATACGCTGAACCAATATCATGAAACACTATTTTGCAAGTTTTATCTTCGGGAATATCGTACTTACATAATTCTGACAAAATCACGAAACAGTAGGACTGAGAGAGACAGGTGAAGTAAAAGGAACCTATGTAAAAACGGCTGAAACTTCGAGATCTATATCTAATATCATTTTAAAGGCGATGTTCACGATGAAGAAATTGTCCGTTTTTTGGCAAATCAAAAGGGGCCCCTCTAAGAAAAGTAAAAACGGAAGCACCACGAAAAACGGCCAGGAAAAGGGTGAAAATCTCGTGGACCAGCCGATCTATTGAAACTCTCCGCCCGCGTCACATAACAGTTGTCCTGCGTTCGTTTCACCACAGGAACAGTTGCCGAAATTTGAAGTTTTTTATCGCAAAAGATTTTAACATCTGAGCATGCACAATGACCCATTTTTTATGGTTTACGGTGCACGAAGCAGAAAACAAACCCACTTCCATAAGAATTTTGAAGCGCAAAACCATTTCAGATGATAGGCTTGACGCTCTACCCCCAGTCCACCAAACAGGCGTAATTGAATATTTCAGAGGTTTCTTCAAGCAGTGTCTAGCTGTTTTGTGGAAACCTTTCCCTATTAATCTCTTCTTCGTAGTTTCACCTATAATTAGGTCCATGGCTTGCTTACTCAAGAACAATAATTTAAATCTCACCCACGGCGGGCGCGGCAGTCGCGCGCTCCGGCCCGCTAATCGATTCAGGCCGAGAGAATACCGCAGCTGATCAGCTTTCGCCAGCCGCGGGGAGAATTGTATTTGTTTTCTTAAAGGCAGTGTTCACTATAAAAATACCTTTTCTGTTTTTTTTTTCGCTTATCTTGAAAACGCTCCCGGAGTCATGGTCCCTCAAAAATTGAGCTAGGGAAGTATGGTGGACGAGTTGTCTGAGGCTCGTAAGTTACGTCTTTTGCAGCCAATGCATGCGAGCTGACCTGAGTAAAGAGAGAAGTTGAGAATGAGGGGAAGAACGGGGCTTTTGATCGGGAACCATCGCTCATCTCACGATCTCGAGTGTTCCATTGTTCACGTCGAGGGGCGGAAAAGGGCCGGACTTTCCCAAAGCGGAGGGGTTTGCCCACTTTTCTGAGCAGTTTTGCGGTTCCTGGGTAGCTTTCCTTCCCGATTCTTCGACGGTGTCTGCTTCTGAGAACCACGAGAAGCGTTTGTCATGTAAAATTAGAGGATGAAGTTTATGGTGAACAGTGCCTTTAGAGGCAGCGTACACGATGATCATCCTCGTTGATCTTCCACAGAGAAATGATGGGCGAGAAGGATCCTAGGCTTCCAGTGCCGGAGGAACGGTAGAAAACGAGCCAGGAGCGGCAAAATAACGGCGGCAAACAAGCGTTTTGATGCCCTAGACACGCCTGGTGCCCCAGATCCGCCCCCTCGGAAAGAACAAATGAAGACTCAGATTACAGGAATGATCAAGTGAAGGAAGTGCTGATAAATGAGCTGATCACTTCATTGCACTGGTAGGTATCATCCTTCTAGCGGTCAATTCCTCCACGCTCAAAAATCAATGTAAACAAGGGAGGGCCTATTTTGGCTCAAAAACGCGTCTTTCGTGTCCTTTTTAAGCATGCCTTGCTATATAGGGCACCCGACCTTCCGTAAGCCGTGGAGATATCGGAAGTGAAATTTATTGTGAACACTGCCTCTAAGAAAACAAGCCACGGACCTAACTGTATGTACACAATAACATCGAAAATTAGAATACGGATTTTTATCGTGAACGCTGCCTTCAATGTCCCATCAGATTCCTGCTAATTTCATGGTGCAAATCCTTCAGTCTGGAATTCGCTGCGCTGCTACGTGGTGTGCATGTATTCTGTTCCATTCGAATCCGCCAATGGAAAGCCCAAAAAGACAAGAAGTTTCTCTCCGCGTCTCTGCTGCGCATTGGCATACAACATTGCACGCGCAAGAACGACTCTGCATCGGCGGACTTGATCAGATTAAGGAAAATCAGGCATGGAATCGTGTACAGTCGGCAGCGGTCGCGGCACAGATAATCAAGATAGAGGGAGAGAGACGACGCGGTTAAGCCGAGCAGTCTCCCTCTCCTTAAGAAATTTCCCCAAAAATGTCGCGATGACGCTCGCGTTATCCACAGTTAGACTATTATCATCGGTCCCAGCTTTACGTAGCCGATTCTTCATAAAACAACGGTCAGAGCTACAAAAAAACAGGAAAATAAACCGGTAGTATACATATAACAATATCACAAGCAGGAAAAAACATACACACAAGAAATATAAAGACCCGAAGATATGAAGATTTATGAAAACTAGAAACTAACCCTGATGAAAAAAGGTTGAGTCCTTCAGCGGCCCGATTTTGTCGGTGGGATAGACTTGCTTACCGCAGCGATTACAAGTTTGCTTCCCCATCCTGAAAAAAAGCAGCATTATATGGTACATATTCTTAGCTGATCAAGGTAAGATAAGGTATTTCTGAATCAAATCTATGGTTCTCATCTTCACCATTTTTTCCATGAATGCCTGGCAATCTTGTCGAATGCCTACTTTTTAATTGTTTTGCATATATGACTCTCACCCTACGACTAGAATTAGACCCCATCCTAATAGTTTACGTGGAAAAATTAAAAGTTGAAACTTTACGCAACGGAGGTCCCATTGGATAATTGTCTTTTCCCAGTGGATATTCCCACAGCAATTTCCTAGACAACACTCAGCGCGAAAATCATGTTTGTAAGCCGCAGCTTCCCACGGAGACTCGCTTACAACCTGTTTCAGAAACTACTGGCGCTAACGTTGGAAAAATCCTCCGATCGCTCCACGGAGTAGGCAATGTGTATTTCACACAAGTAGAAGCTCTTCTAAAGGTTATAACTCTCGATTTTAACGTGATCTTAGAGTAGGCCCGGTTTTCTGAAAGGGGTTTTGCCCACCGTACTCCACCTCAATCTCTCTTAAAACCGTGAAAGTGGATTCCATGAATGTATTCAGCGCCTAAATGACCCCCAGACAAATCTCGGGCAAAAACTTTCGATTTCCGACGCCTCAAAAGTCCGCAAGGGTTCCTTTCCTTCTTTGAGACTCCAGAGGTCGCAAGAAATTTTTCTCGCTCAGACATAGTAAAGAGGTATTATTCAGGGCGCTGAACACAAAAACGAGACTTTCCTTTAGTTTTTGGGCTATGATATTGCATGGTCATTTATCCACGCCAGCCTATCGTATATTCCTCGGATCAGAGGAAAGGGGCGCAGCTAGAAAAACCAAGTTCGAATTCCGAAAAATTGTCTTGAAATGCTGTTTTTTTGTTCGAAATAGCCACTTTCTTTAGGTGACCTTCCCTTGCAAGATACATGGAAAAAGCAAGAGCCAGAACCCAGCTAGGAAACTATGGACAATATCCTTTTAGACGAGTTGTATAACAGGGAGAAGCGCATTGCACTCCTATCAGAATATTCCAAGTTGACCTTTCTCTCAATCATGATAATTCCAAGACTTTTGAAAATCGCAGAGCGTCATTAAACTCGGTTCCATAGAATATTGCATAATCTTGAGAGCGTCACTAAAGTCGACCCGCCACTCTGTCCAAGAAACCCGAGGGTGGCTTTACCTTAGTGACCTATGTATTAAAAGTGACACCAAAAGATCGAAAAAAAATTCTGACGTTCAACACGATTTAACGACTATAGAGCACCAAACGGGGGTATCATCAATATGCGACAAATATTGACAATTGACTGCTCCAGCTTTGAAGGAAAGGAAACGTTGAGATGCAAAGACACTTGTCCGAACCAGAAAGCGAGCCTCTGCAGAAAAGTCCAGCAGCAATTCGAAATAATTACGTGGGATTACGGGAGTCTGCAAGGTAGCAAATTCGGTGTCCTCAAGAGAGTATCATGTTGTTGCAGTTTCAGAAACCGTCCTCCTAGACTGGAATGTGGTCACCGTTCTCTAAACTGAGCACAATGCTGGAAAAACACCTCTCAATGCGATCCATGTAGTCTGCACAGACAAGGAAGCTCGCTGACAATTTGAGAGGAATAACAAGATTTCCGCGATCCGTCCGCAAATAGCCAGTGACCCGCCGGTTAGTGGCCAGCGATCTGTAGACGTATTCATGAAACCGTGGGAGCCTCCCGGAAGGGTCCAAAGTCCATCTGCCGCGTACATCGGCTGGTTCTAGAAACCTTTCCGGGAGGCTCCCGTAGTTTTATGAATACGGCCACTGATCAACTTGCGGGCAGCCTACATGGGACAACTTGACGATCGGCTCGCAGGCGTTCGAAGGGTGGTGGTCGTGAAGTTTCCCAACGGCAAAAGATGCGGGGGAACGGGAAAGGAGATGTGCGTGATTGGTCAAAACACAGGGCTAATTCATTGGGCGACTTCACCACCGGCATGGCTCAAAGGTAGTGAAACGCGATTCGTACATATATGTCGCGGGTTAGCAGGCGTTTCGAACATGGACGGTTTCATTCCGGCGATCCATCCGTCCGGTTCTGATCCTGCCCACGATCCGACCGACAAAATTACGTCGGCCCGCGATCCTACAGATGAGTTCACATTTCCCCGAAATCAGTCCGTAGAGGCTATCAGCGCCGTCGGTTTGACCGCTTTCACTACTCAGGAATTCACGATGAAGTTGCATGCGAATGAAGGACTCCCAACATGTCATCTGCGACTTATCTTCACTACTTTAAAGGCAGGGTCCGAGCAGAATTTCGATTCTGAGATTTCCCGCTAAATCGGTGCTCTTGCTACAGGTAGTCTCAAGGAACATGCGAAAACTGCGTAAAAACCGGTCTTCTTCAAGTTATTCCAGCCACTTCCGTTCGCCGATGATCCAGAAAAGTCAGAAAAGTGTGGCCGTCGTCCATATTTTAGCGGTCGTCCACGCATTCTTCAAAAGTGCTGTGTAATTATCGGTCATTCCAGCCATGATTATCATGATGTGAGTACCGTAATCCCTGACTTTGAGGCTGTTTTCTCCAGAACTAAGGACTCAGAGTTCGTGAAACGTTCAGACGATGTTCAGCTAGGCCAGCCCAATCTATTTAACCCAAATTTCGATAGTGTCAAAATTTGACCGGACCTTGCCTTTAAATGTGTTACTTTACTGCACATGTAACTTTTCTACGCGGTGTGCCGCTTCCTAGGCAAGTAATACCTTCGTTGAGGTGGAGACAGCGGCCCGAGAGGTGAAGGTTTTCGGATAGGTCGACGGACAAAAAGGTGAAGGTTGTTTTCTCACTCCGATTTAAAGAATGAACATCATTTTTACCACCTCAAGTTTTCGGTCTTTCCGTTTTTTTTTGTACCTCAAACTTGATGAGGTAACCTGACCTCTATCAATCAATTACAGGCTTCTCGCCGGTAAAATTTTTATCTTCGAAGAAGGATATTGAGCTTAAAGGTTTTTTCTAAAATTTGCCTTAAAATTCGTCGACGAAAAAATTCTCGAGGATCTACCACGCTTTAGAATTCCGAACCAAGTTCGGCTTGCAGAGTTCCAGTTTTCACCTTATAATTTTTCTCTCAGACATAACCTTTTTGTGAAGGTTGTTTTTGGAATCCTAATGAAATTCTGCTTCGAATACCGTTTTCAAGTTTGAAAAATACGTTCTCAATCTTCCAGCCGATTTGTGCTTATAAAGTGCATTGTTTGTGCCTCAAGTTTCGTTCATACATACCTTCGGTTTTTCGTTCATAGCTTTTTTTACGCTAAGAGATGAACATTTGATAGAGGTTGTTTCCGGAATTCCCATAGAATTCTGCGTCGAATAGTGTTTCCATGTTCAAAATAAATTTTCTTGATCCTTCAGCCTAACTTGTTTTAAGAAACACCGGATTTTTGCCTATAACTTGATATATCGGGTTCCTAACTTGGCTTGCCCCATAAGCCAGCCAGGTCGGTGGAGCTGAACCCCGTTGTTGGCTCCAGCAGAACTCTGCGTTTCTCATTTATATCATAGGGGCGAGAGCACCCTATTGAGATAACTATGGAGCTCGGCTCCACCGACCTGACTGGCTAATGGAGCAAGCAAAGTTAGGAACCTGATATATCGAAATAAAGGCAGAAAACCGATGTTTCGTAGAACAAATTGGGCTGTAGGATCGAGAAATTCAGATCCAACCTGGAAACACTATTCGACGCAGAATTCTATGGGGATTCCAAAAACTAATTTCACAAAAGTCCCTCTCTTAGCGTTGAAAAGCTATGAATGAAAAACCGATAACTTCAGGCACACAAAATGCACCTTATAAACTGAAATCGGCTGGAAGAGTAAGAACGTACTTTCCAAACCTAAAAACGCAATTTGATGCAGAATCTCAAGAGGATTCTAAGAACAACCTTAGCCAGAGATCTATCTCTGAGCTCAAAAAAGTTATGGACCAAAAACCAGCAATGACACCCATCCAATCTTCAAAATGACTTGCATGAATCATGACTTGCCCAGCTGGTCACTTTCATTTTTTCGGGGCGTTCTCCCAGTCGTCACCGGCTTTTTCCAATGATGAAGGTTACCCCCTTCACCTGCTCAGAGGTGAAGGTTGGTGGAGTGCCTGGCTCCACCCAACGAAGCTATGCTGTCGATTCAGGACCTAGGTGTAAGGAGCGTCGTCGGTTCAATAATACAAGTTTGAAGACAGCCCGAACACTGGCTGGAGGCCCCAATCGTGCTCGGCAAGCAGGCTGCGTCGCATGTCGGCGTGCTTGCCGCGTCGTGTGTCGGTGTGCCGGTACAGCAGCGTGTAGGTGTCAAATAACATGTAGCAGCAGTGCAAGTTATTCGCAATGTTGTATACTTTCAGGGCAAGTTACATGATACTTTAATCAAAAATATGTTACAGGCAATATCGCTTCAAGTTACTGATGAACTTGAAATAATTGCGTGAAGGCATCATGCAACTTGGGTTAAAGTTTCGTGTAACTTGTTCAGAAATTTGTGAGAAGCAGTGATCCACACAATGGTGTAGTCTGATCATGCTTTCATGATCGACTGTTTCCACGACTTCGGTATTTCACTGAAGGTGGGATTTTTGCGAAAAAAAGAAAGGTGATTCTAGGATTGTAAAGCTGCTGTTCTGAGGTGCTTCAGGGGAATTGGTTAAAGTTTCTTCCTCCCCCCCCCCGAATCGATCTCTATTCGCCACTGATCTTTCACTTATCTGCAGCCAGAATTTCTTTCAATCACAAACGCACGATTTCAAATTTCGTAAAAGCACTGAGAAAATCTAAATTTTAGAACAGTGTTAAGTCTCTATGAAAAAGCATGTCAGTTTATGAAGTGATGTAATTAACGGAAAAGAACTTAAGGTTTAATGAGAAAATGGTAATTTCGTATGAATTATGATAGAGCTATCGATGAATGGAAACTCGCTCGTGAAAAAAAAACTGAATCGAAAATAATTGCATAAATGAATAGCCAACCTTAGCGGATGTGGCGAGTTGGACTTCCGATGAGCAGCGTTTGTTGGACAACTGGTACGATATCTGAACATATGTATCTAATTTGCATAACAAGTTACTCTTCTCCTCTGAATATGATGCGACGACATACGGAGCGGATAGGAAAACGATCGTGAGGAACGTCGAACTAATCGCCTCTCATAAAGTATGTCACTTGATGCGACTTAGTGAAACGGAAAAATAGGACCACGCCATCAGATAGACTCACTTGACAATATGCCAGTAGAAGCAGAAAGTGCAAAAGAATTGAGATCTAGAAAAAACTCAGTCGCTGCTAATCTTTATAGACACTTCCGTGAAAGTTCCCGTTGAAGAAGAACATTTGCGAGTACGGTCATGGTGAACCTACAGTTGCGAACCGGTTTTGTGAGAGATTTGGAAGAGTGAGAATTAGCGAAAATGGGAAGAGAAACCGATCGGGCTCCTGATACAATCAAAAACAAACATTTTTTGATGAACTCAAAGGAGGTTCGAGAAAATATGAAGGCATAGAAATGCAGTGTTCCATGACTCATAGGTGCGCAATAAAAACATTATCTAGGGAAGAAGCGCGAAAAACCTGAAAAACAACAATTTAAACACAAAAAATGCTGGGAGAAGTCTCATCAAACGTTGTAAAATGGAAAGCGAAACTTCAATAAAGAACTTAGCTTCCGGAATTTAGCGGGTGGAGTTAAAAAAACAAGCAGTATAGTACATGTCATCTTTGTAGCAAGCCGCGACGCAGCGACGTGGCATACGTGGCACGCGCGGAAGCGACTTAGAGGCAGCATACACGCTCGCAAAAGTTGTTGAGATAACTACATAAGTGGGGTCGAACGGGCCCTAGAAGAGCCCTCACGAAGTTGGAAGAGTTGAAAACGAGTTAAAATGGCCGTATTTGAGCCGTATTGAGTCACAAAATCATTCTTTCTCCGCCCATCGATACGGGCTCAGCCCCTCAATTCAAATGTTCAATGTTCGATTACGGTCATTTTGGCTCATTTTTTACGCCTCTCACGTCGTGAGAGTTCCAGGAAGGGGCGCACGAGTACATTAGCGTCGTTATCCCGACAAATTTGTCGCTAGCTCAGCTATGTCAGCTAGAGCGGTACAACTCGTCCACTTCTGGGCCAATATAGAACGAACCGTTATATTTTCATTTCAATTGATTTTTTTTCCGGTTTTTCGTTATCTCTGAATATTAACAGCTTCCGACCTTCGATTCATTCCATATAAGTGATATCGTTTCCGAGCGTGTATGCTGCCTTTGACAGTAGCTATTGATCGAATGATATCGCATGACTTCTCCAAGTTTTCGCCGAGAAATAGCCCACCAACGCGGCCAGCATTACTTAGCGGCTGTTTCTCGGCTATTACGCGGTTATCGGGCGATTCGCGGCCATTTCTCGGGTATCTCTCGACCAAAACTCTCAGAGTTAGCCGCGTCGTAGCATCTTACAAACATGAAAGGGACTCTATAAAGTACTGATTTAAAAGGATGATCCCTCTGCTCGTAACAAATGCGGCACAGGATCGAACAAGGGCAATGATTGATAGTCGAGAAGATGGTAAAATGAGGAGATATTCTTGCATGTTACGCTGAATCACATCTTCTCTATTTCAAAGCGAAGCTTACTGCTGTCGATCGCGTGCGAGTGCGCACGTATGCTGCTTCCCCTTCTCACCCACACTTTCTCCCTGTCTCTCCCTTCGCTCCGCACAAGCACGGGAAGGAACAAACTAAATTTGCCTTCGAAACAGAGGTTATATTTCTCTTGGTGACATGCGCTTGCGGACACCAAGTTATAGCGCGAGCAGTCGCGATGCGGCAATCTCCGACCAAATGCACGGCAAATGGATGCACTGTCCATGTTGATCGAAGACTGCCACAGCACGATTGCTAGCGCTAAAATTTTATATGCAACGTCTCCTCCACTTCCTCAAGATGTTCAATAGAACATACGTAAAACTTCCGAAAATGGCATACTATATTCAGTACCGCGAAAATATTGAAAATAAGGAGAACCCGTCATGAAAATTCAAACCCCAACAGGAAAAATTACTGCAACAAAGGAGAAACTGAGAAACTACGAGCAACTCATAAGGTAGTTCGATAGGAGACTTACGAGAAAATATTGTGAAACAGTCATCATATACTCTGTTTCGTGGCCAAATTTGATTTGTTTCCTCGCGCGCTTTTGCGAAGCGTGGGGAGAGACAGCGAGAAAGTGGGGAGAAAAAGAAACATAGCATACGTGCGCAGATGCACGCGATAAACAAAAAAAAATTTCACTTCGAAACAGGGGATAAATGCTGAATTTTCCATTCTCAAGTAGTTCTTTTGAAAACTGACAAGTAAGAAGCTTTGAACCACAATTAAAGCAATATTATTCGGGATAGATTTGAAAAGTGCGAAAAAATTCACAGAAGTTATACGAAAGATGTTTTTAGGCTAGTGAAATTACAGAAAAAAAAGCATCAACAACATATGTGAGTCGTTGCAAATATAAGATATCGAATTCGAATAAGGTTAGGTAAAGTCTGTCCGAATGAGACAGTCCGCCCACGCCGTCGGCGTGCGTGTCGAACGGCCATCTCGAACGCATTTCTCGGACAAACATTTCCGCCACTGCAGGTTGATTGGAATAGCTTTCAGTATGTGTCTTCGGATCCTGCTAATTGATTTACAGGTCTGTAAAGTGTCTTCGCGAAAGCCGCTCAACACGCACGCCGACAGCGTTGGCGGACAATCTAATTCGGACAGACTTTACACTCTTTTTCGGCATATATTTCGCAAGGTGTATTGCGGACGTGGGAGAGATAGACGACAAGAAACAGCCAAAAATCGAGAGAAAGAGAGAAGGCGAGAGAAATGAAGTGAAATATCCTCTGTTTCGAAGCCAATTTTACTGTGTTCCTTCGCGTGTTTGTGTGGAGCGAGGGAACAGGAAGCGAGAAAGTGTGGGGGAAAAGGAGACGCAGTATACGCGCGCAGAGGCACGCGATAAACGGAAGTAAATTCCGCTCCGAAACAGTGAATATGTCCGATTACACTTGAAAAATGCGACAGCAGGAAAGCCACTATTCGATAATATTCTACTGTATTCGAAAGTCCGATATCCGAGAATTTCATTCAACAGAGTATAATGTGCGGTCGACTCGTCCTCAAAAATAGCCCATAGGAAAAGGATTGTGAAATAAGAGAAAATATAAAATAAATAAAATATGATATCGTTTCTACTGTTGCTGTTCATTCCATAGAGAATACTCTATGGTGAAATCAGCAAGTTAAAAGTTTTCGTATGTTAGAGTAAACAGTAACCTGCAAGCAACCCGTGTGTGACTGACTACCTGCGCGGAACTGGTCATTCACCTAACATGCCGCAAAATCGCGCTGGAGCCTGGAACCCCGTGCTGGCGGCCATTCCGAAAGCAGAAAAACCTGATTGCACCCGGAAGGATGCTTTTTTGGAGCGTAAACCTTACCTCTAGTTGAAAATGGGCATGGTATGTGACACGAAGGCCACCCAGAATCGTGCTGGAACCACGAGGTCCCGGCACAATTACCTTCTAACTGCGTACTGCAACAAGGGCTGTCCGCATTTGAGGAACGTATTTTCGCTCCGATAAAGACAACATATTCTGTACCATCACTGTCAGAGTCTTATTACAGAAATTTGTGTTATAAAAAACCAAACGGACCTGGACCACGAAGAACGAAGAAAGCATCGCCCTGAGGGTCCTGAGAGCTCAAAAGAATCGAAAGGGTATCCGTCTGTGAGGGTGCTTGGGTGTGGAGTAGACCGCAGCCAATTTCTCGCCACAACGCGCACTTACGGTGCGTATAATCGGGGGCGATGTTCCGCTTTGAAAGTGGAACCCCTCACTGACTGAGGTCGGAGTCTTTGTCTGTCCGGTCCAAAGTCAGAGGTGGAATTGCAAGATAACACAGAATCTCTAGGATAGGTTGCAGGTACTCACGATTTTACCACTAAGTCTGATAGTAAAGACAGCTTACTAGGAAGTGATCAGACCTGTCTGCCAGAACCACCCATGTAGCCATGTTTTTCTGATCGACTACCATCCAGGTACTTGTAAAAACCTTATTTTAGCTGCCCGAGTAATAAAAAAAATTTCAAAATTTTTTTAATACAAAAAAAATTTAATTTTTTTTTTGCCCAAACCTCTCTCAAGGGGATATTTGAGGCGCCGAGCACGAATATGAGTCACGTTTTCGATAACTCGAATGATAAAGACAGTTTATGGCAGATAAATTTTATTTTACCTACAGAGCTCGCAACTCCTACTCCCATAACTGTTGGCAGCTAGGATAGGGTTTTTATGACTACCCGGGAGGTAGTCGATTAGAAAAACCTGGTCTCATGGATAGCTCTGACGACCAGGTCTGGTCATTCCCTTGTTAGCTGGAGCTTGAGCAAAACATGTTTTGTGATTAAGACTACATAGAATAATTGCTAAAACATGTCAGATTAACCTGATTTTTTCCTCTTTTAACTAGTAACTCTCCCGTTACTGAGACACCTAGCGATCAAAAGGAATGTCTGTCCCGAGAAGTAAAGGGCAAGTGTAAAAGCACCTTTCTGTTGCCTCATCACCAATCTGTGAAACCTTTTAGAGGCCACGCAACGTTAGGAGCTTTTCGACATAGACTCATCTAAGTCGGAAGAGCAGAGATTGGAATTACAGAATGCTTAGCCTTGCATATAATTGGCGATAAAGTAAATGAATAGAAACCAGCAGGAAATGCATGAGAAGATATTTTATGGAGGTACTCTTAAAATGCATATTTAGCCTCAATTAGCAGATGATTTTCTTCCAAAGATCTACGAACTCAGAAAAATTGCGAGTATGGTCTCCGACTCCTCCCTTACGTCGAAATCATATGTATGATCCAATTTGGAAAGCGACTGACTCGATATGTTCTACCGGAAGATGAAAGGATTTCCTTCATCGGAGGTTGGCCTCAAAACATGTACAAAAATATTTTTGATCTCATTCAGGTTCGGAAGACTCATGATGTTCTTGTGCAGCGACATGAAACAAAAAAAGAAACGTCTTTTACGAAGATTTTTAGAGAAATAGCAGAAGGAGAGCAGTTATATCACCTTGACACCGAGGTGAAAATAGTCACGAAACTCGCCACGACGGCAAGGTGCCCATGACCATGCGAAGAGGAGGAAAACCGGCCCACCCCTTCAATGATAAACATGTGTTACTCACCCTCTATTGCCTCTTCCCAGGCCCGGCACTAGAAATGCAAACAATGGCACCACGAAATGCTGAACTTTCACCCTCGAATACAGGTGATACTGTAGAGTTTTCCGCCCCAATATCGCATTAGAGTGAGTCACGTATTTTGTTTTGCATGAGACACAGAGTGCTAGTGCCCTCTTGCTCTACATGAAGTGGATAAACAAAATTGATCCCTCTTCAAATCCATTTGGTCAACTTCAAATCAAAATGAACAGCACTTAACAAAAAAGTTCCATAAGAATCCCGCAGTGCTAGGCGACTATAACTTTCAGACCATAGAAAACTGTCACCGAGGTTAAAGGCACGGTTCAACTTCAGGGACGGAATCTGAGATTTCCAAGTGCGTGTGAAGTAGACTTTCCCTGTATAAAACCTTCCGAGTTCGAATTCTCAATTCCTTCGAACGAGTGGGATATAGGAAAAAGGCAATGTAGCTGCGGCGTCACGAAGGCTGTAGATGCTCCAAACGTCATGTATAGTCCGTCCGAAAAAGACTGTCCAACCACGTGGTCTGCATGCGTGTCAAGCAGCTGTCGCGAATACATTTCCGGACTTGGTAATGGATTAGCAGGAATATTTGACGGATGGTAATTAATGTCCCAATGAGATGTTTGCAGCCACGGGAAGGGTCGTCAAAAATAGTGACTTCGCGACGGCCACTTCACACGCACGCCGACCGCATGTGCGGACAGTCATTAAATTACTCAATGGCCTGACCGCCCTGCTGCTTACTAGGACCACGTGGGTCGGGCCGAAAACTCAAAGAGGTTCGTGTCGCGTGAATGTTATTGCAAAAACAAAACTTCGATGCAAGGAATGGAATATCGAATTTCAATAGAACAGTCATCATGAGTATGTACCCACAAACAAAAGCCGAAGGTACACTTCAAGCAAGACTGGTACGAAGGGACGACAAAACATTTGTAGAGGAAAAGGATGAATTCGTTACCGTGCCTATTGCAATACCGTATCCCCAGGTAGGCGGAACGGCTCATGGGGGCTAAAGTAGCTGCTTAACAGTTGCTTATAGCTAAAGAATAGCATCATAAAGGGTTTTGCTGCGGCTTTCATGGAACTGGTTTCACAATAGAAGCAGTTCGGACAGGTTTTTACCCGGTCTCATTGAGGAAATATGAGAGGCCAGGAAGAGGTATTATGCAGGTGAAGAATGGATTACATACATATCTCTCTGATTATACACAATGACATCTACTGACATATCCCCCGGGCTGGGGGTTGTTCTAACCATGGACCCGCAAAAAAATTCATACTCCACAGAACTTGGTCTATGTATATATTTTGAAATTCATGCCAATTATAATCCAAATAGCCAAAAACTGAGGCGGTCCGTCATTTTCAATTATTATACTACTATGTAATACTTAAAACTGTCAATAGCATTTTCTAGATTTTTGTAATTTTCCATTTTTCTATTTTCCACTAGTTGCCCTATTCACTCACTGAAGAGCCCCGGGGTAGCTAGGGATATGACTTGGCCAAAGACAGGAGCGGAACAATTCATATCAAACGAAAAAAAAATTTAAAATAAAATTTAAATATAAACTATAATACATATAATACGCGAATTCAGAAAAAAAATTAAAAATTTGGTCAGTAAGGATTCTATTCTTTTGAGTTATGAGAAGCGAAAACTGATCGAAATGCTTGAAAACTAGACTTCAAGAGGCAAAAGCAACAGAATGATGTCTCCTCCTTCGGGGTTCCCAATGTTAGGCGCCTGATACTCATTTGGTTATTTACAGTGCTTCTCGTGAGAACCAGCAGAGTTGCTGACCAGGGGCGGCATGCATGAACACGCTAACACGGGGTTTGAAAACCCTGTGCGTGGAACCCTCCGTGCTGGACGTTCTCTCTCGCTCTTCCCTCCGCGCATGGGTCTCAACGCTCGACATTCACTCTCGCGCGCGGTGCGACGCGACGCGATTCCCCACACCCTTCTATTGCGTTCATGCATGCCGGTCCAGAAGCAGTGAGCGCGTGCGATGGCGTGCAGAAACGCGAGGGACTCGCGCCCTGCAGATTCATTGATGCGTGCCGCCAACGAGGGCCGCACGCTCTGGGTTCCAGTGGTCTGTAACTCTGCCATCCGCAGCGGGGAGCGCAGCAATAGCCGATCTTCTGTAAAAACCAGTGGCAAGCCGGGTTTGTAAATTTTGCAAAGAGCGACGCGATGCAGAATTTGTCATTCATATTCATCGATAATCGACATTCCCGCTATACATTCTCGCGGTCGCGCGTCGCAGAACGTACAGGCCATAAAACGGCCAAAGTCTCACCGTCGACTGCGTACCACGCGCTGCGCGACCGCACGCGCGTCGGAAGCAGACGAGTTTTGGCCGCCGCGCGACGAGTTTCGACCGCCGCGCGGAGGCCGAAACGTTGCGCGGCGGCCAAAACTCGTCTGCTTCCGACGCGCGTGCGGTCGCGCAGCGCGTGGTACGCAGTCGACGGTGAGACTTTGGCCGTTTTATGGCCTGTATAAATACCCTACCCTGCGAGCGAAAAGCGCCGGAGATGGAAAGTATGAATGGGAATTGCTGACTGAATGGAGTGCGTCGGTGTTGGAAGGAAGAGAAAATAGAGTCAAACAACCTGAAAACTTACAAGCGTAGGCCATTTTCGAGTCCAACCTTATATATACAATGGGGAACACGCCATGCAGTGGAACATGCGTAATGCGAAAATGCGGGAAAAGTGCTATGCGGTCAGCTAATCGAAAACCATGAATATAGCAAAACGTTCAGAAAACGAAAAAACGCGACCACACTAATTAGAACAAATCGAATCGAATCAGAACGAACGCCAACATCCATATTTGTGAACATCCATGTGCACATACTTCAGTGGAACAAAGTAATTCTCTGAGCGGAACGGTATAGAAGAAGGACGAAAAATCTCGTGGAAGTGGAACTTTGTGATTTGGCAGAGCGACAAAAATGTCACCGGGTGTAACGAGATTCACGACGAGTTTACGCTGTGAACAAAAACTGTGCAATTTCTATCTTCATTCCTTATTGTAATCATACTGTCGATCTATGAAATGTTTGCAGAAACGGCTGAATTTTCATGCAGGAAGTGAACCACCTTATGTCTAGCGCATACTTCCTACGACGAGCGACGCGACATAGTGGTTGTGATGAATATCGACGAAAAATCGATATGGCTCATATGCACTTTCTCGGTCATGCGTCGCAACAAATATGCACCCGGCCTTAGCGGAAGCGTTTGCGCCACGATAATTTTGAAAACAGTGTTTACGATCAAAAAAACCGTATTCTATTTCCAATTTCATGGAGTAGAGGATATTAGCGGCAAGGCTATAAGAAATTTTAATTGAAAAAAATTACCTCTCGCCCCTACACCTATTTTTGGGTGCTCTTTCGGAATAGGCGACCCACTAAAGAACACAATGAAATCAGCAATTGTTGGGGCTTGACCAACCGCTCGGTTGGTCACATCAAACAGTTCAGTGTATTTGAAAAATACTAAATCATTCGACGGCTCCACTGCGATGAACATTTTTCATGAAATTTCTCTAGTGGGTCGTCTATTCCGGACCGGCATGCATGAACGCAATAGAAGGGTGTGGGGAATCGCGTCGCGTCGCACCGCGCGCGAGAGTGAACGTCGAGCGCTGAGACCCATGCGCGGAGGGAAGAGCGAGAGAGAACGTCCAGCACGGAGGGTCCCACGCACAGGGTTTTCAAACCCCGTGTGAGCGTGTTCATGCATACCGCCCCCGAAAGAGTACCATTTTTGTTTGGTGCGAAAAAAATTGTACCAGTAACGATCAGAAATGACACCTTAGGTAGGCAACCTCCGTTTATGTTTCTTGTGAATCAGGAAATCTTTGACAAACAAAAAAAGTATTCTGATGTGCATCTTCAATTGCTAGGATCTCTTTTAAGGCAGAAAACTCAAGACATCGACAACTATTCCTTTGCAGGGACAACTCTTCATCTTTTAGGGCAAAATTATCTTGTTGGTTGGCCGACTGACGCGATTTTTACCCACATTTGATTTCTGAAATAATTATGGAAATAGGTGTCCTGAAGATTTCATCGTCCAGGCAAGGAAGTCAGTATTGTCCGAGGTCAAACAAGGCGCTATAGATGAAAGCTGAGACGAGGCGCCGGCGCAAGCTGGAGCTGGAGCTTCACGCCATCTCGAACGTGATGAGCAAACATCGCTCACGAGAGAGCACCTGGCTAAGGGTCATTACGAACACCACAATTCATCAAGAGAGTTGACCCCGAATCGAGGTTAAGAAGAGATCGTAGGCTTTTTGAGGGAGTTAATAAGGAGAAGTATCCAGCGAAGAAAGATACTCCAGATTAGAAGAAAACACTACATCACCCCAAATTTCGACGTTAATTAGAGCGACTATTACAACAGACTGGGACTTTTTCGAAAGATAAATGGGAGCTGTATTTGATTTCGGGGGGGGGGGTCAAGAGAAATTTCGCATTTGGAGAAAAACGGGAAACGGTTCACACATATGTTAGAATACATAGAGATCCCAAATATTCAATCCATGGTCGAAAATTCGAAGGCGGCGCCCGTATTCAACCCGTATTATATTTTCAATCATAATATCGGATCCATAAGCGAATACAGTTCCGAAAAAAGCTTCACAGAAATCGGCCTGGAAGCCTTCCCTAATGCAGCATGTAGGCGTGACATCATTGCGTAAACGATGCGTGAAAATCACCTGCTGACGGTGAACGATACACGATCTAACGACCAGCGAACAATTCTTGATGTTGATATCCAGCTGACAGTTCAAGATCACTCAACGCGGGTCACCAAAAAACTACTGGTAGGCAAGGGTGGAAAACATGCATGAGACACACCTATTGGAGTAAATTTGGATTTTGGGGACCAAGCAGAATGTGACTCGCTGCAAGCCACAGTTACTGGTATTTTGAATACAACATGAAAACACTGCGCGTGACGTCAGACAATGCTATCCGACGTCGCACGCGGCGTGCACCAGGTCTGTGATAGAGCAAATGATAATGTCGATCTCCCCACTATCAAGGGAAAAACTTAGCTTTTATGTTGAACTCCGCATGTGTGCGCGCCGTGCGGAAAGCAACGACACCGCGGCCCTACCTTACATAAGGCGTGCTGCACAATTTCGTCCGGCAAACTGTGAAATAGGGTTTATTGTGCGCTTGCGCAAACTCGGTGCGCTATGTGATAACATATGCGCACCGAGTTTGCGCCAACGCACAATGAGAAGCGTCAAGAATCAGTGCGATCCGTGCCGATTGTACCTAACTGGGCTGACAGGAATTTTCAGTTTTTTTAAATATGCAGCCAACTTTGTGCGACCATAGTTGAATGATTTTCCAAACGAAAAATTGTTTTAATCAACCCGAGAACCAATCTAAAATCTTTAGAATGCTCTAATAATTGGTTATTGGTTCGGATTATAGGAATTATTATTGTAATATAAATATTCTTATTAATTTTATATATAATTAGAGGTGGGGTTTTCGAGTTCACATAGATTAGGCACGGGTCGCACTGATACTTTGGGTCCATCATTGCTCATTGGCGCAAACACGGTGCACATATGCTATAGCACACCCTTTATATCGCAGCCAAAATTACTTTGTTCCTTCGTGTGCGTGTGCGAAAGGCAGCGAGAAAGCGAGAGAAGAATACGCAAAAGCACGCGTACGACGGAAGAAAACTTAAACTTTGAAATAGAAATTACATACTGTCGTTGTCGCACAGAAATTCCGGTCCGCACTTGCACACAACCGCTACTGCATCACGCAGCACGATGATAATGGTGCTGGGACAGGGACAAAGGCTAACCATACCGCGACCACGTGGTCCCAGCGCGATTGTCATCGTGTTGCGTGATGCAACAGCGGTCGTCCGCAAGTACAGACAGGAAATTTGCTCCAATAACGATAGCAGGTGCACCAAGTTTGGGCCAAAGCAAAATAAGGAACTCAAAGTATCAGTGCTATCCATGCCCGCTGTACATTCATTTATTCGAAAATACTTGTATCAGGATTGTGCGTAATTAGGACTAACAACTGACGGACTCAACGTCTAGCGAACTTTGACGAGGATTCATTTAATGTCTAAGAATGACAAAAAAACACAAAACAGATAGTCGTAAAAAAATTTTTGCCCCCCAAAGCAAGAATATCCCAAAAACGACCGATATTGCGCAAGAAAATGTTCAACGACTTTCATGCACATACGGAAATTTTAAAAGGGCAGTGAAGAAAAATTTCAATCATATTTTTCTAACGGCTAGTTGCTGCAAAGTGTTACCCATAGGGTTGACGTTAGAAACAACATATTATAGAGTGTGCATATTTGTGTAGTCACAACTGATGTGAATCTCATCGCGTCTGGAAGACACAGACCATCGAACATAAAACGACAATTAACACACTTCGAAGCGGAACTACGGCAGACGAAAAACCGTTTTCCACAAACCTAGAAATCCACGATAACGCACACACTCTGGACTCAAATGTATGTATAAACATAGAGGACAGACCGGAGCGTCAGAGAGGTATCTTTGGGATGGGAGATCTTATTAGAGCCCTTCATAGAAATCTTATCAATGATTGTAAAAAATCAAAAAAAAATAGGATTTCAGCAATCTATAGCTTATAGTTGCACAATTTCGAGTAAAAATGTCGAACGAACCAGAACCCGAAATTTTACGTTTGAAAAAATTGAACGAATGAAATTTGAGAAAAAAAAATTGTTGGAGAAATTTCCGAACAAACGAACATTTTTTCGATCAAAACACGAATAAAAAACAAAGATTGAAAAAATCATTCTCCACCCATTTGCTTTTCATAGGAGGAAAACAATTGTAACTCGTGTAATTCGATTAAAACACGTAATACAATAAGTGTAATTCGATGAAAACACAAATAAAAAATACATTTAAAAAAATTATTATACACCCAACTATAATAATAATAATAATTCATTACGCTGTATAAGACAGACGTTCGAGAATAAAAACAATATAAACTGCTTTTCATCGAAAGGAAATGTCAATTAGTATTCTTCTCCTTACATGAGACGGTTGAGAAGTGGACAATTGAACAAATCGAGCAGTGTAATTCGATGAAAACACAAAAAAAAACTATGGGATGTTCATGTCCACAACCGGGGCTATGAATAATGTCAATAAATGTCATAGTGGAATATGAGACAAGACAGATTGGTCATCTGCCGATGGCTTGCAGCCTGCCGGTCTAGCCCGCCCGCATCGTCAAATCCCACCTGTCGCCCAGGTTCTAATGGGCCGCCGTCTACGGACAATGAAGCACACAGCCAGGGTAAGGTGAACAAGGACTAGGCAGCTAGCGCTTCTGTTATTGGGAACACTTCAGTAGGAGTTCGATGACCCAAAAAAATTTTAAAAAAGATAGAAACCAAGTCAGTTTCTCTCCTGTAGAAACCGAAATTCTCTGCAGATCAGTATAGAAGAAAGTGTCAGAACCAGGGAAGTGCGGCATTTGCCGTTTGCCGGCCGTTTTCGGATGATTTTTGTCGATTGTCCTTTGCCGTTTGTCCTCTCATTTTTCGACAAAATTCGGCAAAAAATGCACAAGAGATAACAAACGCAGTGATTAGGACTCGCATGGTAAATCCGGTGATCTTTGCTGCGACCTGCTCGAAAGAAGAGACACAGGCTATACAAACTTTAAAAACTTCAAGTCCGTTGGTGTACATAAGATACCGTGCGATTGGTCACGTAGAAGCAATAAATAATATCGTTGTGTTATGATTGTGTGAGTCCACTTGTCTGGAAGACTGCTGAATCTCACACCCCCTCTTTGTTGAGGTTTGGGCAATTAATCTAGTGCTCTTCGGGACAAGAATTAACATCCTGAACAATTTTAGGAGAGGGCATGAAAGGTATAGGAAAAACACTGGTTGGCTCGACTTGTTTTAGATATTTGATAACGATACATTTCTATTGAGATCATCTTACGTCATAATAAACGGCTAGGGGTTGTCCGTTGAACGGTGATCGTTGTTGACAACAGAAAACGCGGTACTTCCCTAGGAGCGCGCAGAGCGACGGGAAAGTATGTGGGATCCAAATGGGATACTCCAAGCGTTGGGAAAAGTGACTGCAAAGCTAACTTGTTGTGACAGAGCACCAAGCTCCAAGGAAAGTGTGTAGGACCCAAGTGGGAACTATACTTGTTCCAGATGGAATTTATTTCGAATATCCGACTTTTCGACTATAGTCGGATATTGCACATTTTCGAATATTCGACTTTTCGACTGTAGTCGGATATCACACCTTTTCGAATATTCGACTTTTCGACTGTAGTCGGATATCGCACTTTTTCGAATAACCGACTTGTCGAATAAAAAGTCGACTTTTTTATCCAACTGAAACAGTCGGATACTCATCCGATTATTCGATTCGGAACAAGTATAGTGGGAACGTGTCAACCGCCAGTAGCTCGCTAGGAGTGCGCAAGCGCCGAAGAATGAGTGCAAGACTTTGCTGAGAGTCCGTTACTGTCCTGGAGTGTAGGCAAGGCTTCACTGGAAGTGTAAAAGCTACCTGTAAAGGATGCCATATTTCAGTGGCAGTTTCTGGGCTTTTGGACTTTGCCGTCTTCTATCATGCTTACAATTGCGCTGGAAAACTTTCTAATGAGTTAATAATTGGAGTTCTGAGGAAAAGGGTCGGAGAGGGTGTACACGGCGTGGGGAACATCCGTTTCGATACAATTCGTTGCCTGACAATGAATTGGATGCATGGACTCGGTGCTGATGAGTGGGGAGGAAGTGGTGGAGTATTGTTTGGGAAGGAGGTAATTTGAGATGAATGCGGTTATTCAGGACTTAAATATTTAGGGAAGCTTGAGAAAATACCTGAGTATTTGTGTTCTTGAGCGCAGTTGTGGAGAATTTCAAAGTTCGGAGAGAGAGAGGGTTGTAAAAGATGGAGCAGTTCTTCTATATTGCTTCCAAGTTTTTCCCTAAACGTGCGTTTCATTTGCAACGCCATAATCTTCTACCCGAATTCCGGTCAAAAAGTAAACGTACTGTGAGGCTCGCCAACAGGTACGCCGCGAAGCGGCGTGCGTGCCGCGCTTGTTAGAGAATAGTCAACTAAAGTAGGCCCGCATTAAACTCTCCACTTCTTTGAATAAATCTCTAGTGCTCGCTCTTTAAGCTTGGATCGCACGATGCTCCAAATTTTGTGGGATGAGTCTGAAACACGAAACAAATGAATGACTACTAATCCAAAAAAGGTTGATATTGGAGAGCCACGGAAAATTGTTATTCTTACACCACGGCACTCTTGTTATCCGTGTTCAAAAGAATGCTCATTCCGGTTCTGATTTTTCATATAAGGTACACTACCGCTCGTAGGATTTGGTCAGAAAGCGAGCGAGGTCGGGTTTCCGCGTCTTTTTCGTCTTTTTTGTATAACTCGCTTCAAAGTCAACTTTGGGCGAAACTATGGAGATATTCATGATCCAGGCGTTGAGGGCCATTCAGTGGTTAGGCCCTTGTCAGGGTTCCGCTCAGAATTATTAAAATTTCGCAATCAACCAGCTCTCCATATACGGTAGAAACACGGAAACGCAGGCAGAGACGGTAGCGCCAGATCCGCCACGGTACGGTAATAGCAAGCCTGGCTGTTTGCGAAACTCCTATAGTTCTCAACGAAACCTCAACAATGGCTATACCCCTGTATAGCCCTCAACGTCAGGATCATGAATATCACCGTAGTTTCGCTCAATGTTGAGTTTGAAGCGAGTTAGGTGGTTTTTAGAGTTCTATCGCGGCGCGATTTCATAATTCATATGCGAATCGACGAGCGGCGCGTTATTGATCGATGCGCACAGAAAACATCTCATCGCGCCGCGCTGCGATGAAACTCTAAAATAGGCCTTATACAAAGAAGACGAAAAAGACGCGAAAACCCGACCTTGCTCGCTTTCTGACCAAATCCTACGAGCGGTATTTTATCGTACTAACGTTAGAAGTTCAATTTTCTGTGGTGTTATTGCTGAACCATTTCTTATCTGGCCATTGGAATACGAAATGTGCATGAGAAAATAGTAATTTTCTTACCGTTACCTCTCGAAAAGTCGTATATCATTTTGGAGAAGGTTTTTTTCTATTTTGCCGTTTGTCGATTGCCATTTGCCGACCGTTTTAGGACAAATTTTATCGATTTCTGTTTGCCGATTTTTCAAAATCGTTTGCCGCACATCCCTGGCCAGAACCCCGTATTTTTTTAAGAAATTTCAAATTAAAAAAGACGTCGTCACTTGTGGGTCAAACTGAAACTATGTATGCAAACAAGAATTGAGCTAATTTAAATACTTGATGCAATCATAGAAGTGATTTAGCATATTCAACTGTTTACCTGGCCCTTCAAACGAATAATTAGGGTACATAAGATCGTCTCAATATACGATCGATATTGAAGACTCCTGCAGGCAAGGAAGCTCTGAGAAAACTTCTCCGTCCGAAAACGTAAAAACCCCCCACTTAAACCCTCTCTGGAAGAGCTCCAACCAGAACAGAAGAAATGGGTACTCGAGGACCGGCCTCGAGACGGGTCGAATTTCTGTGCTGTTTTCTCGTCGCGCACAACGCTTGACCCTCTACAGGTGAATCTGTATAACTCACCTACTGCAACGACGGAAGGAGCTGGTTCGGGCTAAACCAATTCGCTTCTGATTACTGCGATAAGAAAGATACCGATTAAGGTTCTTGGGTTCCATTATAGCATTTGGGTCAGCGCTAAGGTTACAATCATCGACAATTCACTTTTACAAAACCATTGACTGGCTTCTAGAGATGTCAAATCGAGTTTAAATTGTAAAATCTATCCGAAGGAGGCTTTCCGCCCACGCGATCGGCGTCCTTGTCGGCACGAAGGCATTTTTTTTTCGAACAGGCCTTTCCACGACTGAAAATAGCGGACTCGAGAAATATTCAATAATCGTCTAATATTCCTGCTTATCGATTGACAAGCCCTAAAGAATGTCCTCGCGACGGCCGCTGGACACGCATGCCGACCGCGTGGGAGAACAGTCTCTTTCGAACCGACTTTTTGGGTTTGGAGGCATTGAAAATCACATACTCACACTCGCAACTGAACAAGTCCGAGACAACATATAAAGAATAGCCCTAATCTGGCGCCTCATAAAGTGATAGTCGCCACAAATAGTTGTAGGGTGTAAAAATACGAAGCCCTGATTCGGTGATTTCTCACTGTGAAAAACAGTTTAGAAACCCCATGTTTGCACCTTCATAGGTAGAGTTAGCTTACTAATGAGAGTCGTACGTGATACATAGAGAGAATCTTAGTCGAAAATAAATAGAACGCATGCTACTTTGAGGCCATCCAACGACCGTAAGTCCATAAGCATGCCGTAGGATTCCAACGATACTCCATGCAAGGATTTGATATGTACAATACCCGCACTAATTAACTCAAAAAAGTCGCAAATTCGCGACTTTTCGTCATAACTCGGCTCAGAGTGACCCGTTTGGGGAGCTATGGGCATATTTGGAATCAGCATCGAGAGCTCTTCATTTTGAGCACACACATTTCTTGACCTGCAAACAATACATATAGAGTTAACAGAAAAATCGAGTGAACGAAAACACCACCGACGTCCCGTTCTCACCTTAAACGAGACCAATCGACCTGGGACTTGGCCCACAGCTTTAATTTCTGATCCTCTTTCAAATAAGCTCTGCGGCAGCCCAATCCGGAAAAGTCTATTTTTCATACCCTTCACGTGTGCCAAGTCCATTCTCGCTTCAAATGGGACCCGGTTAAAAGATGTCTGTGCTCAAAACGAAGAGCTCTCGATGCTGATTCCCAATATGCTCCTAGCTCCCCGAACCCCCGAACGAGTTACTTTGAGCCGTGTTATGACGAAAAGTCGCGTAAGTCGCGATTTCGTGACTTTTTTGAAAAAATTAGTGCGGGTATTGTACTTGATCACAGATTGCTTCTGGCGCATACTTAGACGGTTTGGAAACGCCTTTCTCCAGAGATTTGTTCTAGCTTTCACAAAAATTTTCACCGTCTGCAAATGGCTCTGGAGGCTGAAATGACGGGCTCAATTCTTGAAGGCAGGGTTCGCGATGGAATCGAAGTTTGAGCTCTCTTTGTGCGAAAGTAGATTTGGTCATCACAAAAGCAAAATTAAGTGAAGAAAGTAAAATTTGGGGGAATGCACAAAAACAAGGTAGAACGGCTAATTACGGGTGTCGACATGCCCCCTAATTAACGAGATTTTCATTAATACCCGTCTTTTATTTTGCTCTCAAAGTAACCAGTAGTCTCTAGAAGGGCTTAAAAATCATTCTAGAAGCAGAATAAAAGATGGAAAAACAGGCATTTATAGAAATCTCGATTATCGGGGCGGGCTGGCACCAAACAATGCCTTGTCTTTAAAGGCACTGTTCGCGATAAACTTCATCCTCGAATTTTTCATGACAAACGCTTCTCGTGGCTCTCAGAAGCACAGAACAGCATAGAAGAAACGGAACGAAAAGCTACCCAAGAGCCGTAAAACGGCGTAGAAGAGTGGGCAAACCCCGCCGCTGGGGGCAAGTCCCGCCTCTTTCCGCCCCTCGACGTGAACAAAGGAACACTCAAAATCGTGAGTTGAGCGATGGTTTCCGATCAAAAGCCCCGTTCTTCCCTTCATTCTCAACTTCTCTCTTTACTCAGGTCAGCTCGCATACATTGGCTGCAAAAGACGGAAGTTACAAGCCTCGTACAACTCGTCCACCATTTTTCCTAGCTCAATTTTCGAGGGACCATAACTCCATTTCCAGAAGGTCTTGTACGATTCCAGAAGCATCATTGGAACCAGAATGGGTCCGGTTTCAAGATAGGCAAAGAAACAGAAAAGCGATTTTTATCGCGAACAGTGCCTTTAAGCGCTTTTTCTCCAACTTTTCACATATTTTCACTTTTGTGATGATCAGATCTATATTTTCATGACGATAGCAGAGCGACCGTTTTTATCGCGAACGCTGCCTTTGAAAAACTCTGTTCCAGTGAGGCTTTCAAATTTAGAAAAATGTAGCGACGTGCCCGTAACATATCCTCAAATTCGGAGCGATATTCATTTTGTTCCTTCTCGTGCGACGCGGGCGGAGACAGCGAGTGTCGGGAAAGAGAAGCCGCATACGTGCGCGCACCGACGTGAGGGACCCCGATGGTTTGGCCCATTGCGAGACGAATTAGTTTTAAGATCTTTTTTTATTGATTTTTGGGTTTATGATTTGTAACCTCTCTTTGACACTCCACTATCAATCCGAACATTGTCGAGAAATGAATTGGATGGAAAAAATCAGTTATGCCAGCTGGTAAGAAATCGTTTCCTGTCAGACTGTCCAAAACGTGCCGCCGAAATTCCTGATTCTTGGTGAGCATTTTTCAACAAAAAATGCGCCGGAACGCAAATATAGGCTGTAAAAAAAGTGAAATCCCCGTGGCTCGTACGCGTGCGGAGCGGAGGTTAGAGACAGCGAGAGAGTGGAGGAGGGACTGAGGCAGCAGCATACACTCATTGAGTTAAAGGCAGTGTTCACGATAATCTTCAATTTTGAGATTATTCACTATATTGACTAATTGGCCCCCGGGTA
This sequence comes from Aplectana chamaeleonis, assembly GCA_029168955.1. NCBI lineage: Eukaryota > Metazoa > Nematoda > Chromadorea > Rhabditida > Cosmocercidae > Aplectana > Aplectana chamaeleonis. The sequence continues at coordinate 19,465 of JAPDOI010000380.1, read as the reverse complement.
AAACTAAAATGACATAGATATTGAGAAAAACGCACCGGAAGTACACGAAATCCTTAAGTATCAGCCCGCCTTTTAAGTATCACAGGAGGTGTTTGTTGTGACAGTGAAATCTCTTGCGGACCCGTCCTTTGCAATTCTCTACTCTTTATGGCTAAGTGCTTTCCTTCGGACCCTAACTAATACTGTTTTGAATGAGAAATTCCTTCACTTCTAATTAGCCCCATTTCATACCGGTGACAACCACCATTAACATGTTCATCCAACCAGACAACTAGTCCATGTTGTACAGTAATGTCACTGAAATACGACGTTTTAATGCGTTTCTCACCGTTTCTTCGTAATTTGGGTAACACTTGGAGGCCAACTCATTGTTTTATGTGAAAAACTCGGGAACGAAAATCATCGTGAACACTGCCTTTAAGGGAATTTCGGTTTTTTAGAGAGGATACCTATACCTACATGTATATTTATACTGAAAGAATAGAAAATTTGCTGGTTCACTACCACGGTCATCCAGCCCTGGCGAAAGTCAGGAATTCAAGGAATTATTCTAGGAACAAGTCGTGTTATCGAGACGCGGAATCAAAAACGGGCGTCGCTGCGCGAACAATGCCAGCCGGTGAGCCAGCCGTCTCCCCGGCATGACTCATCAGGGTCCGCAATTCATAGGAGTCGACTGAGTCACGGAAACTCACAGAAGCGATAATAGGTGTCCGCGTTTTGAAGGATTGTTGACGTTTATGGAATGTGCTCGGGTGGTATTTGTATGGGAGATATATGAGATTTGTGGAAATATAGTGAGCGACGGGTGAATGGGCACTATTCTACCGTTATTTAGGAGTCGTTCACAGGATTCATATTCTCTATTAGGTCTTCGATGTTCAGGATGGGCTACTGGAGACCTAATGTTGGAATCCTGAAATTATGACCTCAATTCCTTGAGGGAATCGCGTAGAACAAGAATGGATAGAAGCCGCAAAATCGTTTTGTTGAATTTTTAATTCTAGAGCTCTTACTATATACTATATACACTGGAAGAAAATAACTATAATCCACCGTGAATAAACCTCAAACCTGGATTTTACCGAGAATTTGAAGCGAAATTATCTGAGCCGAGAAATAACCGCGAAAATGCCCGAATTCGTCGGAAAACTACCGAGAAATCGCTGCCGCGTATTCATCGCGAGAATACAGCAAAATCCCGCAAAATGCCAAATGCTTTTTCCGTGCCAACAATTTCTTTGCCAACATTGAAATGAGTGCGCCCCAGTGCAACAGGGGACATGGCTCTGTCGATAATCGGACAAAAAAGCTATGGTTTGGGTTAGAGTTGATGGTTCGAATCTTGGTATGCCTTGGCAAAAATGGTGGGAGATTCCTGGCAGAACCCCACCAGGGCCGTATTTTGCTAGGTCGAGGAACTGGGATTTCAGCAGAATCTATGGAAGTAATGCCTTGATTGCACTGTGAATCTGTAGCTTCGGCTCCGGTCCGGCACCAAGGCGGAGGGTTCCCAACAGGCTCTCGGTAGAATCCGCGAAATGCTTTTCAGAGTGTTCCACGTCTTCCAATAAGGGAGCCGCGACGTTGCCGCGAGAGAAAGTTTAGACACGGAAGAAAAACGATATTGATGGCTATCGATCGGATGATTGTGCGCACCGTAGGTGAAAGCGGCTTCCTAATGGAATGACACAGACGAAATATATTTTGTTTAGTCTGCTTGGGTGTTAGTCATTGTGTCATTGTGTCTGTTTGACCAGAAATTCATGAAACAGCTCGAAAGCATTCGTTTCGTATGAATTTTTTTGTATGAGTGAACAGTGAGTGTGCAGGAGATATAGCAAAGATCAGAGATGTGGCGAGGAGTCTGCTCAAGAAACACTCGATCCGAAACTCAGAAAAAAGTTCAGAACCATTCGTTTCTTTTGAGTTTGTTTGAAGTGTACATAGTATCAGCGCACGGTCTCGGTACGGATATTGGAGGTGCGGGGGAGACGTTGGTGGGGTCCTATTCTCAGAAATTACATGAAGCAGTTTATACGTACGCATTTCTTTTAATTTTATGAGTATCTTATGTGAAAAGTCGTAAATCTCACGAGTCATGACGCGAGCGGCGCGCGCGATTCTGCTACCTCCGTCTGTCATGCGCTCTCACACAGTCTCCACCCTCCGCTCCGCATCAGCGCGCCTAGAAGCCATGAGAATTTCGCCGTTTTATAGTCTATGTATAAGTGTAGAATGGGTGTGCGAGGTAAGGGACGAGGACCGGAGGTGAGAGAGTTTGATCGAGGGTGTTCTTTTCAAAAACGCTTTGCTGTAAGTGCAACTCAAGAAACTGCTCAAAAACATTTGTTAGTTCTGACGGTTTTTTCGAGTAAGTGCAGAATGGGTGCAGAGATTGGGCGGGGTCAGGATTCGAGGGGGGGAGGTCACACTGCAAGAATATTTATGATTACCACTCAACCGAGTGCATTTCTTCGCAAGTTAAGAAATATACAAAGAAAACAGAAAGGCAGCATGGGTCGGATTGGGGATAAGATTCTGAATGAGGGGGTCGTACTGGTTCAGTTCTCATGAAACAGCGCAAATGTATGGGTTTCGTTTGAATCTTTTTAATACGACAGTAGATTGTAGGGGTCGAGGGGGCGCATATCAAAAATGGTTTGCATTCTATCTTTAAGAAGCCGCGATGTAGCTTTTATCTCACTAGCGAGCGGAGGGGTATTTCTCCACAATTTCACCGCGAAAGTATCGTGATAATACAATTATCATTGGAATGAGAGGGTCCAAGTGGTCAGGATTGATGGTGCAAATCTCGGTATGCAGAGGCAAACATCAAGGCAGAAACCCCAATTTCACGCATTTTTGCTTGGTCCATGCAATGAAATCTTGGCGGAATCCAGGCATAGCCTCGATTCCACCGCGAATCCGCCGGAGGTCTGTCGCGTCGGCTCCGGTCCGGCACAGAGGCGGCAGGTATTCTGCTTGAGATCACGCTTGGAAATGTTTGCTTATGTACACACCAAATACGCATTTGTTGTACCTTAGAGCACGCTCCCAGAAGAATGCCCCAACGGGGTTTGGTGTCCGCGCCAGTGAGCTAACATGAGCATGGCGACCAAGGTCTAATGAGACATGAATGTTTTTGGAGAAAGGAATGAGACACAATAGGGATACGTGTGAGATTGGAAGCCATCACTGTCAATGAAACATTGGGCATAACACACGCGGCAACAGGGTAGGCTCATAAAACAGTACAGTTATGAAACGAATCCGCAATGAGTCAGAGGACTCGTTGTATAGCTCTATTCAGAAGCAAAACGGAAAGGGGAAAGTGCCGGCCGAAATGGCTGGCTCGTTTGACTAATCGTTATTGAATTAAATGTATTTGAATAGGGAAGGAGGTTTTCCCCTCTATCACCATCAGCTCCACTGCCGCCGCGGCTGCAAAAAGCCCTTCGCAAATCACGAACAGTACAAAACGGATGACGGCGACTTGCTGAGCAAACTGTCCTTGCCGCAGATTCTGTCCGCAGTTGCACACTTATCAGTGCACGAATACTCCGTCAATAAAGAAGGGCAGGAAAATCTGTCTGTGGTGAGTGATTCAAAGCGAAAATCCGTCATAGAGTGGCAAACAGCAAAAAAAAAATCAACAAGTGAAACGATAGGGTTCTGAATTCCAGTTGTTAGGGAATTTCCACCATACTGAAACTCAGATTACCTAACACGTTCAGGGCAGGTTATGTCTCAATAGGTGTGAACCAGAGGCTAGTACTTTGAGATGTCGTGTAAAAATGTGAACACCTAAAGTCTGTCCGAATGAGGTTGTCAGCCCAAGGGGTCGGCTTGCGTGTCGAGCGGCCGTCGCGAAGGCACTGGCATGATTCTGAAACGTCTCCGCAACGGCCGCTAAACACGCGCGCCGACCGCATGGGTGGAAATTCTCATTCGGACGTTTTTATTACCTGTCGCGGACGTGTTAAAACCCCCGAATTTTGCAAAGGCGGTTATTTTCTAAAAGATAGAACATATAAGCCTACAGAGAAACCCCCGGAGAAAGCAATATAGCAGATTGACGATTGGCTTAGTTCTGAGTCCATACCTATATACAAATTACAAGATAAGTTTCCAGTTTTCTTTGTTTTAAAGAATAGTTGCTGGCAAAAACTGCAGCGCACTTGAGGGGTCTTTTATACTACCGCCGCGACGCGGCGCAGAATGAGGCTCAACACAGCTTGGAGTAGCTCTGGCACAACACAAGGCCGATTATAATGAGTTATTTCTTCTGCAAGAGCAACATCTTCAATAATTTGTATCATAATACCGCACTAGAAAGCAGGAAGGGTCTTCAAAAATTCTCCTCTAGAGAAAAAAAAAACAAAAAATTAATTTTTCACAACCCAGCCTACTCCTAACAACGCTCAAGACCTAGGAAGAACTTTTAGCGATAAATCACAGGAAAAGGAATCGAGAATTTATAAGAAATAACAGCAAAAAAAGGCGTTCCAATGGTGATTGCTGTTTCTCTTCTCTCTTCATATTGTAGCTAGTTACGCTGAAGGAACATTATCGTAGTTTGAGCTCCCAACATCCTCTCATTTCTGAAGAACGAAACCTCGACACCGCAACACGGTCAACTATGTTGCAACGTTTTGAGAAGAGTAAACAAGTTTCAAGCAGTATATTTCTTCTTTTAGACATAAATTGCAGCGATAGAACCAAAAATAAATTATGAGGTGACTTTAAAAGGGCTGCAGAGACGTTTTTTCTTTCACCTCAACTAACGGTATTTATGAAAAGATTCAAATCCGTTGTTGCGTTTGGCCTACCGGCGGACCACGACGTTTGCATTCAAATGTAGGGTAGGTCACTGCTTTGATCACATGTGTGGTTGTAAGTTCATTCTTGAGCGGGAGAAATCGATTTTTGAAAAACGTGTCACACCGGTGGGGCACCTGGTCGTGAATGGGTTAACATGGTGTTTTGCGGACATGAGAGATGTAGACGACAAGAGACAGAAAGAGAGTAGAAGACACTCCCCAGTTCTGCATCTTCCCTTTAAAATCTCGTTGCAAAAAGAAATATTCTGGCGTGTCTGAGGGTGATAGCATAGCGGGGCACGCAGTGCGAGCGGGAGTGCTGTGGCAATGTTCGTATAACTTCTCAGGCCGGAACCGTACCTCTTTCAAAGGTATTGGTCCATAGCGTGCGTGTGGGCGCGTATACTGCTTCTCCTTCTCCTCCACACTTTCTCGCCTGTCACCCCTTGCTTCGCACATGCGCGGAAAGGAACAAACTAAATTTGCTCTCGAAATAGAAAGTATGTATGGCTCCGGTGTTAGGGAGAGATTAGGAAAGTTAGCAGGCTCCTTCTCTGTCCTAGACAGTTACTTGATCGTGAACAAGGAATGCAACAAAATAGGATAATGATCCGCGAACAGTCGAAGTCAAGTACTCTGCCAGCGCGTAGCTAGATGCCTCACACAAAAACCGGAGATGACCAGGGTTTCGGAGGCACCTAGTCTAATCTTGACACGAGGGCGATCCTCTCTGCGATCGACCGCAACGACGTTTCTTCCCCACGGCATGCACCTTCCCAGCGGCCTAAATCCGTAGATTCTCGCTACAATTGTAGAAAAAGCATGTTTGCCGGTTGAATGAATAATTTGGTCTAAGGAATCAAGACTTCCAGAAGAAATGAATGTTTTAAGCAACCTTCTTTCGGAAAACCAGTGTATATGAAAGTTACAAAGACTGTAGCTCCTGTTAAAACTTCCAAAAAAATTTTTTTTCGAGTTCTTAGTCTATTTCGACAGATTTTCGGCAGAAAAAAAAACTGATATGTACATATATTCATATGCATGTCCATATACCAGAATGGGACCACTGTGGAAGGGCTTAGGTGCGCAGGAAATGCGAGAGATTTTCGCCGAATAGACATACGCGATGCCGTATCGGTGTCGGATCAAAGCCAGTTTCCAGTCCCAATCGACAGCGCCGAGAAAAAAATCGCCATTCCATATGTTCCATGAAGATTGATGAAGGCATGAAATGGATAGGGTGGAACATCATTCTTCTAGGTTAATTGGAAACTTAAGAATAGAACTTTCGAAAGTAAATGTATGTGCTCAACCAAATCGGTGAGAATAGAACCACATGGAGCCTGTTATGAGGACGTGGTTCCAGAAAAAAATGGTTCAAAACGTCTAAAAACGGCATTTTTCGAGCTCCCTAAAGTGAATGAGGTCAGCTATAGAGTGGTCATATGGAGTTTCAACATCATCTTCGGAATGCTATCCCACACAGGTTCAGATAGTCTAATTTATTAGGACTCGCGTGATGAACGTGACACTAGTGGTGGCGGAAGGTAGGTTCACTGAACCAGTGCCGGTGATTTCTCAATTCTTCATAGATGAGCATGCACCGGCCGGGTTGATCACATTGATTAAACTCGAGAGATGAAAGTATAACACCAAATTTTGAGCAGAAAACAACCAATGAAGTCATTCAATCGAGATTTCCCTCGCACATGTCACTAAACCGTATGATCAATGCCGCTTCTCCTCATATGTAGCTTTCTCTTTCAAAAGCAATTGAAAGTAGGAAGCAGAAATTTGCCCAAAACCTGATGATGAACAGTTCCTTTGTAATGAACGATCGACTAGCCCGAAATGACTGATTAGAACATGTTCCATTGCTTTTTCCTGGGATGATTACGCAAGAACCGCTCCACTGATAGCGTTCGGATTGCTAGGATACGTGGCGATTTTCGCGGCCGAGTCGATGAAGTGAAGCCGGTCGGGCGAAACTGGACGCGCGCTGAGCCGCGAAAACGTTCCGATTGGAGCATACACCGTTGTCCAGTGAATATTCACTGGCATTCGGGGTGCAAAACGGGAATGAACCAGTAGATCACAGGGAGGGAATCGGTCGAATGACACTATAAAAACTTGAAATTATGGAAAAACATTCAATAACTTTCAAAAACAGCATTTGACAATGGTTTTCGTTTTTTTTAGACTACCGAAATCCTCTCCCGCAGTGATAGATGACTGTGCAAAGATTTTCAGACAGATACAGCAAAACTACCGCAAATAGGATTTGGTCAGATGGCGCGCGGAAATATCTTTTCGCGTCCTTTCTGAATTACTTCTTTCAAAACCAGCTTTATTCAGATCCCAAAGGTTTTTCAGAACGCAGGTGAGGTGAGGTATTCATCATGCTTCCTAGGGTTTAAAGTGCGACAATAGGTATCGGAATGTAATTTCCAGTTCGTTATACAGTACATACGAATCTACCCAATCCACTTGGATTCCGGGCTTTCAAGCGACAAGCAGGGAAGGAACTGTTATATTTCTAACACATTGAATGTTGGCTTTGTGTATTCGACCCTCGCTTTTTATATAACGCTTGCTATACACGACGCATACAAAATAAAATACATGTCGCGCTGTACGGTTTGTTTGTGTGTTGCACTGCAGACTGGAAATTTCTTCCCCAACGTTTTTTGAGCCCTAGCAATCATCCAGTTATATACTCCTCTCACCAAGATTGTGAATAATTTTCAGATCCGAAAAGGTTTGATTCGGAAAGAGTTAGTCGAAAAGGACGCCAAAAGCGTAAAAAAAGCCTTCTAACCAAACCGTTCTAGAGGTGCTGTATTCGGTCATCAACTCAAACCGAGGAACTTTCAGTCACAAGTGCACTTGTCTTTGAACTCAGTAGTTTCCTTAAACACAGAAGCAAACTGTCTAGCTCCACCGAGCTTAAGTTGAGACCTCTTTGAGGGTTCGATCGCCGAGCGACGCGATGGGATGATAAACATGAGAATTGATCGGGATCCCGTCGCACGTCGATATGTAATCAAAACATGTCATAGCGGCGATCAGCGATCCCACTCTGAAAGAGGCCTAAGACTTCAAGAAGCGATTTTTCAAATCCTGGAGTGTGCCATGAACGTGACGCCACACACCCACCGCGTCGCGAATTTTCAACCTTGTCTGGGGAGCGGATCATTGCGAACTATCACTTCACCACAATTACCAAATCCGATTAACACTCGAAGGCATCGTTCGAGCTGGTAACCAATGTCCATATATCAGGCTCAATTTCACGAATGAGCCCGGCAGACCACGCCGGTGAACTTCGGCGCGTCAAAAACGTAGGGTTATGAGGTTGGAATGGGTTTAAAGGCACTGTTCGCGATAGAAATCGCTTTTGTTCGCGATGAAAATCACTTTTCTGTTTTTTTTGCCTATCTTGAAACCGGTCCCATTCTGATTCCAACGATGCTTCTGGAATCTTACAAGACCTTCTGGGAATGGAGTTATGGTACCTGAAAAATTGAGCTAGGGAAAATGGTGGACGAGTTGTCGGAGGCTTGTAATTTCCGTCTTTTGCAGCCAATGTATGCGAGCTGACCTGAGTAAAGAGAGAAGTTGAGAATGAAGGGAAGAACGGGGCTTTTGATCGGAAACCATCGCTCAACTCACGATATCGAGTGTTCCTTTGTCCACGTCGAGGGGCGGGAAGAGGCGGGACTTGCCCACAATGGCGGGGTTTTCCCTTTTTTCTAAGCCGTTTTGCGGCTCCTGGGTAGCTTTTCGTCCCGTTTTTTCGACGCTGTTCTGCTCCTGAGAGCCACGAAGCGTTTGTCATGGAAAATTCGAGGATGAAGTTTATCGCGAACAGTGCCTTTAAGATGAGGATCCGCCACCAGTACTCACCAGTCATCCACCACTTTTTCATAGAACGTTGATGAAAACAAGATGAGAAACAGTTACGGCACAAACTCCACATGCGGAAAATCTTCGAAAATGACAGTTAAGAGGTCTCCAAATGCAGAAAAACTTCAAAAACATTTTTAGCGCGAAATTTTGAATTCAATGTTATAGTGAGTTCAGATTGACTTTCCTTCACGAATAAAAGTTCTTCACGGACCCTTTTGACATTTTTGTTCACTAGAGAGTTGAAGTTACACAAAATCATAGAAAAATAATAAACGGTTTTCTGCGCGTACGATGCCTATAAAAGACGCGCGCTCCATGGTTAATCAATTGAGTGGGTTTTCAAACCCAGGTTTTCGTTGTGAATGAACCCGTATGAAAGAAGTTTAAGGTGCTTGATGTCTAACAACTAGTACTAGGAATTCTTTCCAGTGCTTTCGAGTCTCCTAGCTATAATGAGGAGGAATCTTATATTTTGAAGGAACGACAGAAAAATTGGGCCCATAGCGTGGGTGAGCAGTGTGGACACGTGGTCTCTCGAGTTTTAAAGGTACTGTCATCGAGTATGAAAACTGAGTTAAAATTCTGTTGCCTAATGGCATCCGAAGCGTTATGTAATGCTTAGATTAATGTTATCAGATCAATAATATCGGAAACAATGACAGCAATTGGCAAGAAAACGTTTTGATACCGTAACCGGAAATTAGTGTAGTGGTTCACAAAATGGAGGGACTTTACTCTGAAGTACACGGTGCGACGGATGAGGAAACAACCAATTGACCCGACCAAGATGAGGAATGGGAAGGTCAGGGCGGCGGGCAATTCTTGGAAAAAAGACGATGACGAGCATGTCCGATGAATTAGAAAAGCGAGGAGAAGGAGAAATTCATCCATCGATCCACCTAGCAAAATATCACAAATAAGTGTTTGTGCGAAAGTTAATGTAATATAAGTGTAAAATGGTAATCGTGTAGGTGAAGTATTGGGAGATCCTCTACGTTTCAACATGCTAGGGTAGATCCTGCATAGGTAGCCCCATAAGCCATAGGTTATAGATAATCACACCCTTATCGACAATGAAATCCAGCCTGCGCTGGAGACGATATTTGAAATCGAAGCAGACAAAAGTTCGTAGTGGAGGTATACGGATGTGGGTTTTCTCGGAGGAGGTGGAGGTGCAGAGGAAGGCGGTGTGTTAGGTGAGATGGGGTGAGATATTCAAGGGAAGAAATGAGAAGCGTCGCGTACCGCCGTGTTTGTATGCACGCTTAGCGCCACGCCACGAGCCGCCGTGTTTGGTCAACGAATTGCGATTGCGCGTGTGCTGCGTTACGCAAACGATACTTAACGCATCAATTTCGCATAATGACGCGGGGCTGATTCCGCTCGGCGAAGTCGGCAATATCTGCATAAACTCTTATGATCTGCTCCTATGCTTTTGTGTAGATTACAATGGCTGATTTTGGGTGGACCCCAAGGTCTGATGTCATGTATACCGAGAAGGAGATGTGCCCGTATCAATTGACTTACCTGGGATAAATCTTTATATGAAATCTAGCTTTTTTTTTGGTGTGAAACAGATTTCTCAATCTCGGAAGAAGTTTTAGCACAGACCTCTGGTTTCCACATTTCACTTCAGCAAAACATATAGAAGGTCGCTGCCAACAAAGTTATCCAGGCATTGGCTGAATCTAGACAAATTCTGTCCGTGTGAAACTCTCCGCCAACGTTGTCGGCGTGAGTGCCGAGCGATCATCACAAAGACATTTTTCGGACAAACTTCTTCACGGCTTCAGACTGCTCCCGGGAATACTTTTCACTATTCGTTTGAAATTCCTGTCAATCGATTCACAAGTTAAAAAAAGACTGCGACGGCCGCCTGATACGCACGCTTACCGCGAGGGCGGGCAGTCTCACTAGGACCGACTTTAAAGGCAGCAGACACGCTCGAAAAAGTTGTTGAGATAACTAAGCTATTTGGGTCGTATGGCCCCTAGTAGAAGGCTCACGCCGAAGGAAGCGTCAAAAACCAGTGAAAACTACTAAATTTCAGCAATGCAAATCGAAAAATTTCTGCAACCCCGCCCCTAAGCTTCTGCAACCCTGCCCAAAAATACAAACTCGTCCAGATTGATAGTAGTAATACGGTCACTTCGGCTGGTTTCTAATGCTTCCAACGAGGTGAACGTTCCACTACACGCTGTAGGAGTATATCGGCTTCTCCATCTCAACCGTTTTGCTGCTAATCTTCGCTGTTTCAACAGCGCGCGGTAAAACTCGTTCACTTTCACCCGATAATAGAATAACCGTTATTCCTCTATTTGCGCACAGTTTTCGTTCGTTTTTTCGTCAGCTCCCAATACAACCAGCAGCAAACCTTTGATTTATGTCATAAAATCGATACCATTTTTGAGCGTGTCTGCTGCCTTTAAGAACACTCTATGTCGAAGCGGATTTCAGTAGGTTCCTTCGCTCTTGTGTGCGGAGCGAGGAGAAGACACAGCGAGACAGTGGGTAGAGAAGGAGAGAGCATGGTATGCGGGCCTACGAACGTGATGGAACCAAATTAGTTCACTTTGAAATAGAGGGTACACACTTGATGGCGGTACCGAGATAGGAAAAGGTCGACAATGAATTTAAAACCTGAGTTCTGCCGAACACTAGTTATAGTCCACGACAACGGAAAAGGCGGTTGTGCGGCTCCGTATTTCCACTGAGCTTACTGCAAGTTGCGCCATAATCGACGGCAAAATTGTGATATATTCCCTGAAAAAAAAACTCCGAAAATTTGGAAAACGGGAAGGTCTCCCCACCACCCATTATGAATACATTTGAACTCTTTATCATAGATACACGCAGGAATAGCAAAAGAAAATCAAAATCTACTAAAAATGAAAACAACAGAGAAAAACTAGTTTTTCATGGTGCATGTATCCATGGTGAAGACTTTAGGTATATTGATAATGTTTGTGTGTGTGTGTGTGGGGGGGAGGGGAATCACCGTTTTATCAATATTTCTCGGAGTTTTTTCTTCGAAGTTCAGGAAAAATTTACAATTTCGCCGTCTTTCATGAAGCAGCTTACAGTATGCCTAGTAGAAATACGCAACTGCACAATCGCTTTTCTCCGCTGCCATCGACTGTATCTACATCTTACCAGGGCTACAAATGCAGGAGCCCACTCTAAGTGCCCTGAAAACAAAATCAAAGTCCATGTAATACCCGTGAGCTCAGCCAGTCACGAAAAAAATTTTGCTCTCTGTTTCGTAATGTTTGCATAGGGTCGTAATCTGGTGATAATCGTTTTCGGCCCGCTGCGCAATTAACGATACGCGGGTTTTTGCTGCGCGATGAAATACATTTCAAGTGCACTGGCTACTGTAGCTCGGGTGAAGAGTATAGAACAGGGAAGGAAACAAACACAATGTAGATGTAGCGAAATGTGTAAGTACACATGTCAGAGAAGAGGTACATCCTATAGGATCGATGTCGACGACCTTGCAGATGAGAACAATTCTCGGAACCCCTGCTGAGTCGCCGGCGCGTAAAACTGAGGACAGCGACACATCACCTGACACTCTTCTTCCTATGGACATCTATCATAGGCCAAAGTGCAGCTAAATAGAAGGGTTTGGAGAAATTCCGAGGATCATGTTGAGGTGAAGAGGCAAGGAGTTTGCATAGCATGCCGTAAACGTTCAGACGTATGTATTGACCACGTACACAGAATAGGCCGCGATTTTATTTCAGGTCGCTTGGAGCTACACGACTAGGGAGGGTTAAATGATGGTGGGGAAGCTGAAGAATCTTGGATGAGTCATTCAAAGAGAGAATCTCACAGTAATTGTTAGAATAACCTCTAGGAAAATATACTGAAAGCTTTTTTCACGACAGTTTTGTACGCGGAGATTGTTTTGAAAGGCTATCAGAAGGTCTCCATCTCTATTGTTTAAAACTTTCCAAAAAAAACGGCGCTTCGCCTGTGCTTCAAATTTAACCAGAATTGTTCTGAACAAGTAATACACCCATCTAATTTCAATTTACATTATTTCTTGGTCCCACGTGTGGAGTGTTCTCTCGATGTGGATCAAGAATAGCCGACACGGATCCTGGTGATACTTTGCGTTTGTTATTGAGCGTTGGCGAGAACTCGGCGCGCATGTGTTATAACATAGGTACACCGAGTTCGCTCCAACAAACAATGAGGAACGCAAAGTATATATCAGTGCGCTCCGTGCAGACTGTAGTGCATGTTGGTAAAGTATTTCACTGGAAGCATAGGTTTTTGGTCCTAGTAATTCATCGGCGGAAATGACAATACTGTGCTTCTCTGGGCCAAATTCCGATCCGCAATTGCGTCTCGACACGCTTTGCGGCCGCACGCGCTCGAGTCAGTCGAGTTTCCAGCGCCAAAGCCGAGTCGATATGGCTTTTTTATGCAGTTTTCTCTAATTTTGTTCAGTTTCCAGCTTCTAATTACCACCTAGAGTCAAGAGTTCGGCGGCTGCGGAGCTGGAAACTTTTTCGGCTCGAAAGGGCGCGGCCGCAAAGCGTGTCGGGACGCAACTGCGGACCGGATTTTGGCCCAGATAAGCACAGTATAACCACCTTATTGGAACAACACCGTTGTGTTCAGGCATACCAAAAGGAACAGTTGCACAGGGGAAAACGCAGAAGGGGGACCTCCATAGCAGTTCGGGGCCTTTTATACTTTCGCCGCCAAGCGGCGTGGCACAGTGCTTTCCTGTAGTGTTGATCACGCGGCGTGGCACGATCGATACCATAGAACTGCATCATCAGCCGCGCCTCTCTGGTGGAAGTTAAAACAAACCCTTATGCAAGTCGCAGCAGCGATCACTGAATCGTTTCGGGCCATACCCGCTTGGAATTTTGAGAACTCCCAACAGCTCACTAGTTTTTGGGTTGAATTTGTTAAAGGAATCGTTCACGATGAATTTTTCGTTTCTGAGTTTTCCATAAATAACGGAAATTCTAGATTCCTACATAGGAACTACGTTGAAAATAAAACGAAAAAATCACTGAAATCTTCTTTTTCGGACCGAAAATCTCTCAATCGACTTTGAAGAAAGGAAGAGTCGATCGTTAGAGATCGCGGTGTTGTCCTACGGTCTAACGATCAGATAAAGTTCATCTTTCTTTCAAAGAGCTGTGGAGAAGGAAAGGTTGACCGATGTGTGTAGAAAACTCCTTCTTCACGTAAACGCATAGTATATTACATCAACTTCCCCTCAGTTGTACTGTCATTTGTTGATCAGTAAATTATGTGATGGCCGATAGCACATTGTGCCAGATGACTGACGGAGGGCTGGCCGTTTTTGAGGGAATTTGAGGCAATCGACATCATTTATCTCAGCAATAAGGCGTTTTCAACCGAACAAACTCTCCCTACATTCTTAGGTGGACCCAGAAAATAATTCAAAAAAGGTGAGTGGTTTACAGCGCTATCGTATGAACATCACAAAAATAGAATGTGGTGTAGCGATGTATCGGCGATCCGCTGCCGCTCGCTTCCGCGGGAATTAGAATCCAGCGTATGGTTTCCGTTTTCGTTCTAGTCCGACGCATGGATCAGGCGGCTGGCCGTGCGGAGTTGGTGGCCTCACTGGAGAATGGGATATCGATTCGCGCAGGGTGACCTACCGTCGCAGCCCCGTCCACTATTCAGACTAAAATGATTGTGCGAACTCTACGCAAGTGAATGAAGGAGGCCGAGGAGATAGATTGTCGCGTGCTATCGAACCCCGTTGGCCGATGACGCCACCAACGCCCTCCTAGTCCGTTCACTAGACTAAATCAGGTAAGGAGACAATAGGCTAATGGTCGATTTCGGAACCTAACCAACTGCAGACGTGCTGCAATAGCAGGCGGCAGCGAAACGCTGAAGTATAACTAGGGCCACAAGCAGCTCCACAATGAGAGGAGGAATAGAACACGAGAACATTCCTGCATTAATTCTACAATGGAGGAAAAAACATCAATAGAATAACTTTTTGAATACGCTAGAATTTTCCGGTCTTCAATATACCGTGTACGCATAATCGTAGAATCCGCGCGGCAAACTGTGGCAGAGTCACCGCGGAACGTTTTCAATCCGCCTATGTTATAACTAGAGCCTTAGACATTTCTTAGAGATATGAGGAACAACCGGTGCCCAACGCATTGTCTCATATTGTGAACTCGGGAACAAAACTGCATCTGAGGTCCACACGCAACATGGCCGCCAGCTCATTTTCATAGTACATACATAGGTACGTATCTACTTCGGTAGCTTTGCGGCCAGGTGAGAAATTCGTCTTATGAAATAAACAAGGTAACAGCTCCAACCATGAAATTCAAGTCCAGAATCGGCTGCGTATCGTTCGATACGCCTTCGATTCAGGGTATAAGTAGGTGGATAGTCTTCTTTCTCCATGTCCAGAAGTCCATACTTAATGAAGGGATTGGATTTGCTATGATCCCTTGTTGAGGGAACTAGCTGGCGAACAAGCAACCATATGTCCATCGCCATGTTTTTATGCACCTGGGACAGGTTCGTCGCACGGCTGTTTCTCATCCGAAAAGGAATGTTAGCCTTGATCTGTCTGGAACGAACTGGAACGAAATACAGAGCGAGGAGAGCAACACTATATGGGAATTCTACACATGCATAGCTGTTTGGAAGTAAAAGAATGGAGAGATAATTGTGTGTGCTACAAGAAATAAATACTCGAGTACAACTTCAAGTACGTAGCAAAGTAACACCAAATGGAACCACATGAGTCTCAGCTTGTTCACACAAGACTGCACATTTTGGTTCCGATTTAGAGCATATGTTGATGTGGGGGATAACTGCCCACTTTCTCGCTGTTGACCTATCATAGGCCGACGTAGTTCACTTCACGACTCAAAAGGCATCGGCTGAGGAAATATCCTTTTTCGTCTTTAATGCCCACGTATGGTGGAGGGAATCACATGAACAACTTCAGCGTAGGCATCAGGAACCAGAGGCAAGCAATGAAAAAACTCAGGAAAGCGTCGAGGTGAATGAGGTCATTGAGTCAAGAGGGCCAAGAACGTTGAGGCCAAGTGGAGAGCGCTGGACCGTAGGGTAGAAAGGGCGGGATGTCTGGGCCAGGCTAGGGCAGGTCGGGAGGCACTCGACGAGAAGAGTGGAACAAGTCGAATTGTGGAGAAGAACAAGCGAAGCGCGGCTGCGCGCTGGCCAGCGATATGTTGCAGCGTTGAACATAATGACAGGGTGACTATAACCGGATCCTATTATAGTTTGCGACCAGCCAACCAGCCGGCTGGTAATTACTACCCGGGATGACTAGGAAAAGGGACTGCGACTGCTACCATATTTCGATCAGAATCGATACATCCGAGAGTGGATTAATGAGCAAGAACGCTGAAGTCTGGGACAGATTCGAAGGGGATTCTACCTATTTCAAACCAGAATGTCGAAGCTGTACTTTGAGTTGAGAGTTCAAGACACGTTTTCTGTGTGCGAGCCAAAGGCAGTGTTCAAGATAAACAAGCCGTATTCTAGTGTTCTATGTTTTTAGTACACAAGTTCACGAAGTATAGGATAATAGGGAAATGTTCCCATAAAACCCTCGATAATCGGGAGAAAACTATTATAAAACCTCTTGATATTTTCTTCACGCCTATTGGTGTGTTTTGAGCACTGCGGACAAAACGTCAAACGAAGCGCCACAAACGGTTTTGAGCTTTGAAATTTTAAGGTGACTTTATTTTGTGTTTCGTGTACCCAAAACTCGTAAAAATAAGATGTTTAAATGCCCATATTTGCATATTAAAAATTTCTGGGATTAAGAGTATTCAAAAATTCTGCAACTATTCCTTCGGTGAAACGAACGATGGGCAACTGATCTGTGGCGCGGAGGGGTGATCCAATGGTTCGGCTGTGGCCGTATTCATGAAACCACGGAAGCCTACCAGGAAGGTTTTAGAATCAGTCGATGTATCAGGCGGGCGGACATTGGACCCTCCCGAGAGGTTGCAGAGCGTGCTTCGGTCCTTACGGTTCTCAGAGGGAACTAAAGCTTACTCTCCTGCGAAGAAAGGCCTTTTTCATTGTGAACATTGCCTTTGAGAGCAGCGTACTTGCAAAATGAGCAAACTTATTTTCCAGTGCTTTAGGGACAAGGCCGCGAAGTAGTGGAATATATCGAAAAGGTCTCTCAGAATGTTAAAATTTCAAAAAAAAAACTCTAAAAAATTCTTAGAAGCATTCAAATTCCGAAAATCGCTGTTACTATGTGCTTCGTGTAGTCGAATTCGCAACGTTAGAAGTGCTTTTGCACTTCAAGTACACAAGGTCGAGCAAACTATGTGGATAACATATAAACGGGGGTTCGTACATAGAAGTTTACGGGGGAAAATAAAAATTCTGAGGGGGTCGAAAAATAGGTGGTGAAAAAAATGTTCATAGGTGTTTAGTATATGAAAAAAAACTCAAAGGACAAAGAAAAATTCTGAGAAATTTGTTGTACAGGATCCTTCAGTAAAGCAAAGCGCACATGCGTTTATCTGAAATCGAAATTTTCAATCACTTCGATGATTTCCTGTCCTATTATGTGCTTGAATCCGCTGTATTTTGTGCTAAAATGCCCTGTAGGACGTAAGACCCCCCTTCCATGAAAATACTTTCTTTTTCAACTTTGCCAATAAAACTGAATTCTGCTCCGGATTACCCGCATATTGTCATAATCTCACTTTCCTTGTGGACGTGACCAAATCGCCGTCTTTTTGCCCTCGCTATTGTTTTTTGCCAACACCGCCTATTTATCAGATTGCGAGGGAGACATGAGCCTATCGCAGGGCTACTGGGTCACCTACCACTTTTTGACGATCGCGGAGCAGCCAGTCAACTGTCGATAATATAGTTGTACAATTTCGATAAAAAATGTCGAACGAACGTAAATCGGATTTTTTTTTCGTTCGAGATATTTTCGAACGAACGAAAAATGAAGAAATTTCGTTCGAAAAATTCCGAAAGAACGAAAAATTAAGAAATTTCGTTCAAAAAAAATCCGAACGAACGAAAAATGAAAAAATTCCGTTTGAAAAAATTTCGACATTTTGGAGGTCGAGCGAACGAAATTCGAAACTAATCGAAATGTCGATTTTTTTCGAAACGTCATGTTTTTTCGAAATTCGTCGAAAATTTCGAACTTTCTTCGAAAGTTGTCGGAAATTTCGAATTTTTTTATGAAATTTGTTCGAAAGTATTCCGAACAAACGAATTTCGAAAAAATTTCGAAAAACCGGATTGCGATCGAACGAAAATTGGGAAAATTTTCGTTCGAAACAATTTCGAACGAACGAATTTTGAAAAAAAAATCGTTCGACGAAATTTCGAACAAACGAAAACGAACGAAAAAAATCAAAAAAATCTTTCGAAAATTTCACTCGTGTACAACTATAGTCGATACCACATTACGATATTAGCGAGAATCTCGGGGTTATCGAGGACCCAGCGATACCGATTCTCACAGAGACCGTACGTGGCTGCACTGTGCTATGTGTGCTGTATAATGATCTAGAAATCACATTCTGAAGTTCTGTGTTTGAATTTAAAGGAAGCAGACACACTCAAAAATGGTATAGATTTATGACACAAATCAAAGGTTTGGAGCTGGTTGTATTGGAAACTGACGAAAAAACGAACGAAAACTGTGTGGAAATAGAGAAATAACGGTTATTTTGTTATCAGGTGAAAGTGGACGAGTTTTACGGCGCGCTGTTGAAACAGCGAATATTAGCAACAAAACGGTTGAGATAGAGAAGCCGATGTACTCTTACAGCCTGTACTGGAACGATAATCTCGTTGGAAGCATCAAAAACCAGCCAAAGGGACCGTTTTAGGACTATCAATCTGGACGAGTGTGTATTTTGGGGTGGGGTTGCAGAAGCTCAGGGGCGGGGTTGCAGAAATTTTTCGATTTGCATTGCTAAGATTTAGTAGTTTTGACACGTTTTTAACGCTTAAACGGCGTGAGCAGTCTACTAGGAGCCATGCGTCTTCAGAAACGTAGTTAGCTCAACAACTTTTTCGAGCGTGTCTGCTGCCTTTAAGCCCCAGCAAGCACTATATGTATTGTTAGATGAATAGCGGTATAGAGCTTCGGGAAACCGATCGGTTCCTAACGTTAAAACATGCCTGTTGAAGTGACAAACCATGTTTACCTGCAATTGCCTGTCTGAACACGTTTGATCAATACGTATGATTTGCTTAGGATCAGAACGGTTCCCCGAAGCTCCATACTCGCACTCATTGTTAGATAGCCCTCCTCACCCGGATTCTAAATAACCTTTCAGATCTCGAAACGATGTTTTCGGAGGGTGTTCTGAAAAAAAAAACTCAGAGAAACCTAATTTTATTTGCTACTTACATCTGGTTTAGGCCGTCTATATATTATTCTTCTACAGTTTCAACTGTATACATCGTGCTGTTCCAACCGTATACATCCTGCTCATCTTTAAATATCAACTGCTCTCGTAAAAAGTGGACGGGTAATATGATGTTGCATACATGCCACTGGTTTCATCACATGCACGTGCTGTGACCGTACTGTACAGACGAATTGAGTCGATGTACGCAGTCAAATATGTTTGATACATCAAACGTGGTAATTCATGATTTCCCGTCGACGGTGGATTACCCGCCTTTTGCATGGTTTCCCGGTCGTTTCACTCACTTCACTTAATTTT
>JAPDOI010000376.1:0-75000 GCA_029168955.1 Aplectana chamaeleonis | reverse complement strand
TCATCGTGAACGCTGCATTTAAAGGCAGTGGTCGCGATCAAATATGCTTGTCGCCTTTTTTTCTCTAAACCCTTTTCTGGGTCCTGAGTAGTAGGACCTATGAGAAAAAATCGCGAAAAAACCACTGTTTTGGGCCAAATTTGAAGCCTGAACTTTCTTGTCTTTTGACGGTGGACGAGCCCACTCCACGTCATCTGCATCGATGACTTCTTGTATCGTGAACATCAGCTGGCTTGAAAATGAATTTCAATCAATGAACTTTCGGATTTATGTACTCATCTAGTCAAAAACATTGACTGAAGTGCTTGCTTTCATTGTTCAACTGTTTTTATTAGGTGAATTTGCAGTTATTTCGTCCTCTGAATGTCGATGATTTTTGACTGCTCGGCATGAGACTGCTATCTATTTGAGCGGCGCTGTGCACGTGTGCACGAACATCTTTGGGCCCTAGAAACTGTAATTCTAGCCCGTTTTTCACCGCGCTACCTTGATAGTTTTTCAGCTGTTTTCGATCTAAGCTGATTTTTGCAGTTTTTTCGGTAACGTTTTTCATCGTGACCACTGCGTTTAAAGGCACAGTACACCCTCAGATATGAATTTGGAGATTTTCACGTAATTGTGCAGAAGACCCCTCCAGTATAACACGTGCCAAATGCGAGATCTCTCTTCCTCCAAATAGGCGAGATATAAGCGACCACCACAGGCCCGGCCCCCTTCGCTCACCACCACAGGCCCAACCCCCTATCAGATTTTCGAACTCGATAGCGGCTCGATGGATGGATGAATTCCAACAAGTCGTCGTTCTTCAGTCCACTGCCGGGCTGTCTCCTTATCCTGGCTCGCTCTCGCGCAACGATTGTGAATGAAGAGAAATACAGTTCTGAGACAACTCGTCCACCAATTTTTCACCCTCAAAATCTAGGCATATTTGAAGAGCCATAACTCTGTTCAAAGGGGGTCTTGGACGATTTCAGAGATACCACTGTGATCAGCGTGTGACTCTCTCCATGATAAGCATGAAATCGGTAAATTAATTCCTTGGGTGTCCTGTGCCTTTAAGCTTACAGACTCAGTTTTGCAAATTCATGTCGTTTCCATCTTACGTACTCAGACTAACCATCGCTTGGAGCGGGACTGGCTCCTCCCAATTATGACGTCATCGCCAGGACAGCGGCCGAAGGGCGAACTGGCACCGCGGTCATTGTCGGATGCGAATAGCAGCCTGGGCCGCTGTCCCGTCGCTCTCGGGGCGACAGCGGTGCCAACTCCAGAGATAGAGAGAAGCAGGATTTGTTGTTCTCTGAGTGATAACATGCGGAACCCCAGTGGCCGTGCGCCGGATAAAATGTGCGGATCCTCACTGAGAGTGCGCCGGACAAAATATACGGGACCCCAGTGGAAGTGCACAGGACGCCGTAGAAAGCGTGTGGGACCCATGAGGGAGTGCGTTGGACGCCGTAGGCAAAGTGAAGGACCTAAATGGAAATGCGTCAGACGCCCTAAAAAATGTGCGGGACCCTAGAAGGAGTGTGCAGGACGTCATGAAATGTGTGCAGGACAAGCCGAGCAATCACGTGGTCCCTTGCCCAATCGGTTTCCGTTTCTTTTCCTTGTTTTTCTGTGACTACTCACAAGGAAAGTATACAAGGCGTAGGTCGGGTCTGCCAAAACGACTAGTATCGTTAGTATCTCTCGTGGCTCAATAGTAAAACTGCGCAGTACCCCGCCCCCAGCTGCAGGTTCCGAGAAGTTACAAGCTTAAAAAGGTCGTTTTTTGTGCTTTTTGTACCTTCCAAAAAGCGCGTTAGTCTTCCGAAAATCTGGAAACGGACCTCATAGATGTGTTCAAGCGCCCAACACTACCCCCCTGAGCAAAGTTTGGGTGAAGGCACATTTTCCATACTTCGTCCAGACTGACAGCGTTTTGGACTTGTACGGATGTTCGGTTGGGCGTTTATTTATACCGATTAGACGGCATTGGAAGTGCTATAGAAAAATGTTTCAAATTTGACCCAAAATTCTCCCAGGGTGGTTTTTTTAGAGCGCTGATCACGAATCTGCGGTTTACAAGTCCATTTTCCAGAGTTTACGGCTAATTTCGTTCGAAGCTTTCCAACCGGGGAAAATTTCGAGGGAAAAACGCCACTTTTGAGATTTCCGGATTTCTACGATAGATATGTCTCAAAATCATTCTCTGGGGGTTATTTGGAGTGCTAAACACGAATCTGGAGTCCGTTTATCGATTTTTTGCTGATTACGGTAGATTACGGTGGGTATACGGTAGATTGGTTAAAATCTCAGATTTTACTCAAAATTTGTGTTATTCGAGGTGGAGAATACAATTTAACGTCCGTTTGTCGATTTTCAAAATACTAAGGTGGGTTTTGACCCATAAATGACATGTTACCTACCGTAACCTACAGTAAACCTCAGAATGTCGACAAACAGATTCCAGATTCGTGTTTACCACCCTAGATTACCCCTACATACAACTTTTGAGCTAAATCCGAGATAATTTCTTGAAACTTCAAAAAAATGCGTGACCACAGGGGAGTGGGTGAGTACACTTACCTTTTCGCGAGGCTTAAAAAATGCTCATAACTTTTTTGAACCTGCAGCTCGAGGCGGGATACTACGCATTTTCACTATTGAGCCAGAAGAGATACTAACGATACTAGTCGTTTTGGCAGATCCGACCTACGCTTTGTATACTTTCCTTGTCAGGCAGAAATATCGGATGACCCGGAATGTTTCTGTCTTCTCTCGCCTCCCCGATTAATGCCAGTGCGATTTCTCCGACGGTTTTCTAGCCTAACTTCGTTTCCGTTTTCTGTCATCCGGTGGATCACTGAAGGGTGCGTAGTGCAGTGGCAGACATGAAAAAACATGGTAAAGTGAATTGTCACTTCCTAATGTGTTTATCACATGCACAGCCGGTATAAAAGGTGCCTCATCTCACTCAAGTCCTCATTTGGCATTCTGATGCCGGCTCTGGAAGGTGATCTCTAGTCGCTCTCCGGAGGCCAGCACATTTTTGACCGCTGAGGGATAGGGGATACCACGGCTGGGTGGTGGGGCGGTTTTCGCCGCGGTCCGCAGGGAGGGTGGTTCCTCACCGCAGACCTCGGCGAAGGTTACGCCCATGTAGCTGACCGAGGCGGGGCTTTGCTTGCCGTGGACCGCAACACTCACGCACCTCTAGAGAAGAGGCGGAGTTAAAGAAAATTAGCTGTTGGGAAAATTTCGAAATCGCCCGGACAGCGACCGCAGTTCCAAATTGGACCGTAGATCGCTCCGAGCGGGACTGCGGTCGCCTGGAGAGCGGCTGCTGTGGCCCGAGTAGATGGCTAATTTTCGCTCGGAGCGGAGAGACAGCGTCGCTCGAGTCGCTCTCCGGTCCCACTCCGAGCGATGGTTTGTCTGAGTATGTATGTATACTGAAAACTTCTTCAAGGACTGCTCAAAATCATTTTGAAACCCAACCTCACACCTCTTCGATATGGAAACACCTCATCACTGGAGAGCTGAGGTGTTTCCACATCGTCAGAAGTTTGAGAAGTGTGGGCTTATTAAGGCTCATTCATAGCTGGTCGCTTCGACTTCAAGTCGAAGCGACCAACAAAACTGCCGCGATTTGAAATCGCTGGACGAAGCGATTTCAAATGGCTTCGTTCACTGATTTGGAGTCGCTCGGGCGGCCGCAGTTTTGCGTAAAAATCACGGACAATTGCGGACAACGCCGCAGGAATTCAAAAAAGCATTTTTTCTCGGTTTTTGCTGATTCCTCCTGATTTTTTGTGACTTCGGTGCCTTAATCTTCTAAATAAATTAGTCTTGCATAGTTTTCCAACAAAAACATGGCTTCAAAAGTCGACGGGATGCAATTTGCTTGTAAAGCAACATAAAACTTCAACTAACTTTAGTAATAGCCGAAAGCTCTGCATGAAATGTGATTGCTCGGTAGCCTTATTGAACTTTCTCATCTCTATAATCCTTAATGTATGATAAATACACGTTTTTTCCCTTTCACATGCCGTATTTTCTGCGAGTGAACTGTGACGTCTGCAATTTTGCGCCACATACGCAAGGTTGTGACGGAAGATTGCGGAGTAGTCGCTTCGACTAGACGAATCGCTTCCATCATGGAAGCGACGGAACTAGTCGAAGCCACCTAACAAAATCGAGCAGGTCGATTCGACTAGCTATGAAATGAATAATGTTATCTGGCCCACCCCCCCCCAATCGGCTCATTGGCCGTCGGACAGATTTTTGCGTTGGAGCACGCTTCTCGCGCTAGCCTTCGAACACCCTCAGAAAGCAACATTATGGCAATTTTGCAGAATTTCTATCGTAGGAGCAACTTTCAAGGGTAGAACAGCTCCATTAACATGTATAACTGGTTGCGATATAGATTGAAAGTACAACAGTAAAATGTGTCGCTGAAGAATCATAGTGAAAATATAAACCATTCCGGCCATTCTAAGTCTGGCCATTTCGGATGAAATGTACTTTACTAAACCGTTTTTACCGTAGAATCCGATTACGGTGTTCTCAACTGCCTAAAACCACTCTGAAAAAAGTTATACGCGTTTTACGAAGCCTGGCGGTAAGGTGAGGGTACCCCTTATGAAATTTTTAGGGTGTTTTGAAAAAAAAATTGGATTCGGATCAAAACTTGTATGCAGGGGTAATCCAGGGTGCTGAACACGAATCTGAAGTCCGTTTGTCGAAATTCTGAAGTTTACTGTAGATTACTGCAGGTACCATGCCATTTAAGGGGCCAAAACTACTTTAGTAAATTGAAAATCGAGAAACGAACGTTAAATTCGTATTTACCATTCCAAATAACCCCCGAATACCAATTTTGAGTCAAATCTAAGACTTTGACCAAACTACCGTATACCCATCGTAATCTACCGTAATCTGACTAAAATCGATATACGGACCTCAGATTTGTGCTCAGCACTCCAAATTACTCTCAGGGACACAAATTGAGCCATATCTATAGTAGTTCCCCTGAAATCGTCAAAAGTCACATTTTGCCTTCAAATTTTTCCCCGATTGGAGGCTTTGAACAAATCAAGTCGAAAACTTTGGAAAATCGAAAAATGAATTCCATATTCGTGTTCAGCACCTTAGATTACCCTACAATTACCCTACATATGTACACGTTTTGAGCCAAATCTGATTTTTTTTTCAAAACACCCTAAATTTTTTTTTCAAAACACCCTAAAAAATTCATAAGGGGTTTCCATGCCCCCAGGCTCCGAAAAACGTGTATAACGCTTTTTCAGAGTGGTTTCAGGCAGTTGAGAACACCGTAATCGGATTCTACGGTAAAAACGGTTTAGTAAAGTACATTTCATCCGGAATGGACAGACTGGCAATGACCGGAATGGTTAATATTTTCACTATGATTCTTCAGCGATACATTTCACAGTTGTACTTTCAATCTATATCGAAACCAGTTTTATATGTTAATGGAGCTGTTCTACCCTTGAAATTTGCTCGTACGATAGAAATTCTGCAAAATTGTCATAATGTTGCTTTCTGAGCAGGTTCGAAGGCTAGCGCGAGAAGCGTGCTCCAACGCAAAAATCTGTCCAACGGCCAATGAGCCGATTGTGGGGGGGGGGGTGGGCCAGATAACATTATTCCTATGAAATACCCCAGTCGCTCGGCGATCGTGACTGAAACTGCAAACTGTTTCAACCCGTCGCGACTTGGTGCAAGATCTGTTGCCGCGACGGGTTTTGTACCTGTTGGCACCGCGACTAGTCGAAGCGACCTGCTATGAATGAGCCTTTACTCATATCACTTACGATTTACGAATTATGAGGAATTTGAAAAATTACGATTTACGACTTACGAAATTATAAAAGCCAGTTACGAACAGCCCTGATTATAGGGCATCATAAACATAACTAATGCACACTCAATTTTAATTGGGCAGTTCCTCAAATACATAATTTATTAATGATTTTGCGGTAATCACTTACTCAGACAAACCATCGCTCGAAGCGACACCGGCTCCTCCCAATTATGACGTCATCACCCGGACAGCGGCCGAGGGCGAACTGGCACCGCGGTCCCTGTCCGGTGCCAGTTCGCCCCCCGGCCGCTGTCCGGTCGCTCTCCGGGCGACAGCGGTGCGAACTCCATAGATAGTGATAAACTGTGGGATCTCAGTGGCAGTGCGCCGGACGCCGGAAAAAGTATACGGGACCCAATTATCGGTGCGCCGGACGTTCGGTAAAGTGTGCGGGACCCAAATGGGAATACGTCAGACGCCGTAAAACGTATGCGGGACCCAAAAGGGAATACGTTAGACGCCGTAAACCGTATGCAGGACCCAAGAGGGAGTGCGTCAGACGCCATAAAAAATGTGCGGGACCCTAGAAGGAGTGTGCAGGACGTCATGAAATGTGTGCAGGACAAGCCGAGCCGTCATGGCGCCTCTTGCAAAATCGGTTTCCGTTTTTTTTTTCTTGTCTTTTCGCTTTCTGTGACTACTCAGGCAGGAACATCGGATCACCTGGCAAATTTCTGTCTTCTTTCGCCTTCCCGAATACAGCCACTGCGATTTACCCAAGCTTAGGTTCGTTACCCATCATCCGAGGGACCCATCAACCGAGTTGAAGAGTGCTTGGTGCAGTGGCAGACATGAAAAAACATGGTAAAGCGAATGATCCCGTCTTAATGTGTTTATCACATGTACAGCCGGTATAAAAGGTGCCACATCTTACTCGAGTCCTCATTCGGCATTCTGATGCCGGCCATGGAAGGTGACGTGGAGTCCCTCTCCGGAGGCCAGCATATTTTTGGACGTTGGGGGGATACGGGATCCTCACTGCTGGGGGGTTTCGCCGCGGTCCGCAGGGAGGGTGTTTCCTCACCCCAGACCTCGGCGAACGTTACGCCCTTGTTGCGGACCGAGGCGGGGCTTTGCTTGCCGTGGACTGCGACATTGACGCACCTCTTGAGAAGAGTCGGATATAAAAAAACTAGGGGGAAATTTTAAAAATCGCCCGGACAGGGACCGCAGTGCCAGTTGGGACCGAAGATCGCTCCGAGCGGGACTGCTCTCGCCCGAACAGATGGCTAATTTTCGCTTGGACCGGAGAGCGACTGGAGCGAGATAGCGCCGCTCGAGTCGCTCTCCGGTCCCGCTCCGAGCGATGGTTTGTCTGGGTTAAACTAAGGCTATCTCCTCAAAACATGACTGAAAAAATTTCGAACCCGTAGTACTTATCTGTCATCAGGATGTTGTTCATTATGTGTTCCGTTTGCAGTATCGCAGAATTATTGGAACTTTATTTCCTTTTTTTTCTCACGACGTCTTATACGTATGTCGTAATAAATATAATCTAATCTAAGGAGTCTTTCAAAGAAAAAGAGTATTGGCAGAAATGCGATTTATCATCTACTTTTGACTTTTAGTAACATAATCGACAAATATTTCGTTACTTTCAGCTTTCTACTCGTCGACCAACAACTTGCTACGGTATCCGGTGTCATAACCAACGTCGTGACGGCCATCCTTACTATGCTGTTTATCTGCATTCTAATGGTTAGCTCCAGAATACGTTTTATTCAGCCTCTCATCAACCCCCTCCATCACTGTTTGGTAGACTTTCATGAGTTTCATTGCGAAGTTCTTCAGGTGCCTCGACCCATCTCAGCATCTTGCATTGCCGTCTCGATTCTATCGATCAACCTGGGTGTAGTTGCAGCCTTATCTGCGACTGGCATCAGACTCGATATCATATCAATGATAACTATTGTGATGAGCATTGGATTCTCCGGTGAACGAATAAGAATAAGTATCTCTTTTTCACCTCTTTTAATGTTTCCATTTCAGTTGACTACGTCACCCACACCACCTTCCATTTCATTGTTCAGAGAAAAGATCGGCTCAAGGTACGTTCTGATAGCCTCACTACTTCCCTGATGTCGTTTCCTTGTAGAAGTGTCTGGTCGTGATGACGGAACCGATTCTCCAAGCGGCTCTTTCCACTGCAGTCGGTGTATCTCTGCTCTTCTTTGTTCCGTCATACATCGTCCGCACATTTGTCATCACAGTGTTCGCCGTCGTTGGAATCGGAGTCCTCCACGGAATATGCTTCGTACCGGTGCTACTTGCTCTCATGGTTGGTAGCGCTGAATCTCAGTGATTATCAAGTTAAAGGCAGTGTTCACGATAAGACGATTATAATTTGCCACCGGCACAAAATTCTCACTCAGGTATTATCCTGTTAAAGCTGCGCTCTGGCCTATTGAGGCAAGTTAAAACCTGTTTTACGTGTACTATGTTAAGACGCGTATGAACATAGACATGTTTAGGCAAAGGTATTAACAATTTTGCTGGTATAAAAGGCTCCTCATCTCACCGTGTGCCTCAGTCGGCTCTTCGGAGCTGGACCTGGAAGGTGGCCTTGGTCACTTTCCAGAAGATCCACGGGATACCGGAGGATGATTTTTGTTGCCGAGGGATAATCCCCACAGCTCGATGGGGGGGGGGAGGTGGTACCCAAGTATGGGCCAATCTCCCCACGGTTTGCAGTGGGGTGAACCCCACTGCGAACAGGTGTGGTGGGGTCACCGCCACCTCCAGTTAGGATCACAACAGGGATGATCCTTGTGGGATGTCCACGGGGCCCCTTGTGCAAACACGGAACCGCCGAAAATGGACATGGACAGTTCTTGAGCAGATTACGGACAAATTTTGAACCGCTCAGGGGCTGCGGATTTCACCAAAGGTCGCCGGTCCGCGCACATTTTGACATCGATACGCTGATTGGAGGCTTGGCTCGGCGGCCAATGGTGCGACGGCCGCTGGCGGTGACGAAGGGCCATCGCAGTGTTAAAACACTGTGACGTCCCTCGTAACCCTTCACGCCGCGTCGGTCTCCCCCGTCCCAGAATACAATCGATTTTAGATCATTCAGCGCAGTTAAGAGGTCTGCGGAGTTGCATCGGCGACTGGTCGCCGAGCGTCAGCCTTGACGCGGCAACAAAAATGTTTGCTGACATTATCGTAGCCGCGTCGGTTGCCGCTGGCTGGCAGCTATGCGGGATTGTCGCAGCGTAAAAAAAAGTTCGGTCGCACTCGTTGACGAATGTCCTTACCAGGGCTGTGCGGAATTGTTCCTATTCTGTTTCCGTATTTCCGTTTTTTTTTTGGGGGGGGCAGCTCCGTCCCGCTTCCGTTTCCGACTATTTGGAGCCGGAAAAGGAAGGTTATAGTGCTGCACGGTTAATGGTAGTGGGTCTAGGCAAGGGTATTTGAAGGCATTATGAGGCGCTGAAAAGCACTTTCGAAAACTTGTGTTCAATACAATATCTGAGCCTGGTTGAGATTCTCGACAAAGTTCGGGGTTTTTAAAATTGCCTCCCCCCCAGAATGATGACTCAAGTTAGGCGTGGCAATGATTGAACCGCTTTCCTGGAAATTTTTCGAAAAGCTTTTTGTCCGAAAATGAATGATTTTAAGTTTGTCTACCTCCACAACAGCAATAGGAATCCAGACACGGTTTTTTGGCACGAACAGCATGTCCTCCAGGAAGGAGTCTAGGCGGAGACAGGTGGAAGTTTTCCCAGGAAGCGGCACTGCGGGCTAGAGGCGGATCACAATCGAATTTTCCTTTCCTCGATGACTTGACTTACTTGACTTAATCGGTTGGCTTTCGCCTGACGCGGTCATTCCGCATCTTCACCGAGGTGTGCCGTCCTAGTAGTCAGCCGTGTCCATTTTTCACGGTCTTCAGCCACAATTTGAACACATTCCATCCAGCTGTCACTATTCCATTTCCTGCGAAACGAAACATCGCGCCTGAACTGTCTTTCGATGCCGAGTGACTTTAAATCCTCTTTAACCACATCCGTCCAGAACTTTCGCCTACGCCCAGGTGGCCGTTTCCAGACAGGATTTGGAAGCATTTTTAAAGCGTGTTGTACGAGACGATCCGGCGTTCTTCTTAGTATATGCCCGAGCAGTCGAAGTCGACTTTCCATTGCTGCTTGAGATGGCGTTAGGAGATGCTGGCACCTCCCTCGTGTCAAGCGTTGATGTACTGCGTCGATTTCCTTGTAAAGGTCTTCGTTATGGCATACACGCGGCCAGAAATATCCAAGCAAACGTCTAAAAAGCTTCCTCTCCGTGCAATCCAACCTTTCCATCTGCGTTTTCGGTGCTGCCCACGTCTCCGATCCGTACATCATGATAGGGCGAATAGCGGATAGGTAGACGCGCAACTTGACTTCCTTCGCGATGGTGGTAGACCACAAACACTTGGTTAGAGAATTGAATGCAGACGTAGCTTTCGCACATCGTTGTCGAATATCCGCTGCATAACTACCATCGTTCTTCAGCAAACAGCCCAAATAACAGAATTCGTCCACCAGTTCGATACGTTGTCCGTCCACACAAACTCCAGTTGAAGGCCTCTGAGAGACCCACATCTGCTTGCATTTGTCGGGACGAAGACGAAGTCCATAGGCTGCGGCATACTTCGAAACGAGGTTCACAATCCTTTGCAGTTTTGCGTTGTTTTCAGGGAATAACACAATGTCGTCGGCGTACTCCAGGACGACAAGGGAGCGTCCTGATGGTGTTAGGATCACATCCGCAGGAAACTGTTCTGCAACTCTACGCATGATGTCATCAACGGCGAAGTTGAAAAGAAAAGGTCCTGCAACGGCTCCTTGCCTTACTCCTGTTTTCACCTCGAAAGCTGACGTAAATCCGACAGGTGTACGAACTGCTGCTGTTGTTCCTTTGTTCATGTCCTCGATTAACCGAACATACTTTTCCGGGACTCCATCTGCTCGCAGAGCATTGAGCAATCGATCACGATGAGGAGAGTCGAACGCGGCTTCAAAGTCCAAAAAAGCAAGCTGTAATGGCTTCGAAAACCGCTGCCACGATTCAATTACTCTTCTCACGACGAACACTTGGTCGATGGTCGATCTTCCAGGTCGAAAACCGGCTTGCTCATCTCTGGTCTCGTTCCTTCACGATGTTTGATAAGTCGCTCGAGAATGATACGTTCTAAAACCTTGTACATGACACGAAGTAGAGAGATTCCTCTGTAGTTCTTAGGATCCGTGACGGATAGCTTCTTGTGAAGAGGTACGATGATCGCATGTCTCCACGAATCGGGTATCCTTTCGCTCATCCATATGGCACGGATGGTGTTGGTCATTTCACGAATCCCAGACGGAGGAAGAGCTTTCAGCATTTCAGCAGTGATGTTGTCATCTCCACCTGCCTTTCCATTCTTCATTTTCCGGACACAATCCAAAACTTCGGACTCAGTCGGCGGTTCCTCACTGACATCGTAATGTGCTCTCTGAACATGCGGGAGCTCAGGTACTGATGGCGCTGGACTATTCAGTAGTGAACTGGAAGTAATCCTTCCATATTGGCAGCGTCGCATCACCAACTGCAACTCCATTGGTAGTGTTCAAGACAGGAGAACATCTCTTCATCTTCCCGCTATACTGTCGCAGCAACGTGTAGGCTTTCCTCGGATTCTTCTCCTCCCAAGCCTTCTCGAACTCCTTAGCTCTACACGTCCACTCGTTCGCGGTCACTTTGAAGCTGCCGACGCAACTTCCTCCTCAGACGCTTCTCCTCCACGAAGTTTCCTGCAGTTCGGAGAGCACATACTCTGTTGTAGGTAGATGTTGTTTCTTCTGAGACGTAGGCGAACTTCTTCTTAGGCTGTACAACCGGGAGTGCCTCTTTCGAAGCGTCCTGGATGCATTTGACAAAAGAATCCGCGTCGCAAAAGTTTCTTCTTAGTCCGTACTCCGATGTGAATAGAAACGCGTTGTCGGAAATTCCTTCTGCACTCTTCATCTCTGAGACTTGTCATGTCAATCCTCTGAGAGGCTGGGCCCTCGCTTCCTCTTATGAATCCTCGCAGTGAAGTTCAACAGAACAGGACGGTGATCCGAATCGAATGCGACATCCCACACAGCTCTAGATCTTCGAATGTCCGATACTGGAATATTCCTCGTCAGGACATAGTCAAGCTGTAGTTTCAAAGTTGTCATCTTCCGCTTCCGCTGCTCTTCTGGAGATAGCCGGGTTGGTCCCTGCCACGTAAGCTGATGGCGGCGATGATTCCTCTTGAATGTCGATGCAATAATCAGACCACTGCGTTCACAAAAGTCGACAAGGGGGTAGCCATTGTCCGATGTTTGCTCCACTGGGTAGAACCATTTACCGAGTACTTCGGATTCCTGATCAAGTCCCATCTTCGCATTTGCGTCAATCCCCACGACAACAGCATGTTGACAAGGTATCCTGGCCAGCAACGTATTGAGTTCCTCATAAAACACATCCTTCGAATTGTCTTCGGCGGTTTCAGTGGGCGCATGAGCACTCACTATCCACAGATTGAACTCTCTGTGATCCCGCAGTCGTACGAATGCATTCCGACACGACGTTGGGCCGAACTCCTTGACCATACCATTGAAATCCTTCCTTACAGCTATTGCACAGCCTCCCACTCTCCTATCGTCAGCGTTACCGCAGTAGATGGTGTACTCTCCGACGCTGATGACGGGTCTATCCTTGAGGCGGGTTTCCTGCAAAGCAGCAAACGGTACATGGAAATAGCTCAGAAGTCTGGATAGCGCAGTTTTTTGGATATCACTCGACAGCGATCGACAGTTCAGGGTGGCGAAATTGTGGCTTGTGGCCAAAGACTCCATGACTCCCTAGGTACGGATCCTAAGGTGTTATGGACCAGAGGCCTTAGTGTGCCGGACGGCGACACCTTTATGCAATGTGCGGGATACTTTCGCGATATAGTTGTGCACGCTATATCGCTCGAACGTTCCCTGTGTACACTCAAACGTCTGCTGGGTTCAGTAGAAGCAGGGGCACCAACGAGCAGGTACCAACAGACTTGTATACACACCCCCCTTTCCTCGATAAAAAGATTTTTTTTTACTTTCTGAATTCATTCGTGTGGTATTAGCTTCGGTAGGCAACTGAGGTTCAAATTAAATTTAAAAAGTCGTAGGTGAGAATCTGAAGATTGACTTCTGATGGGCCTTGAGCACGTAGCGCGACCTCCCGCATTCGTCTATACCTAATGCAGCTTGAACTTGTTTCCGGGAGACAGGCTTTACACTGCTTCGAATGCGCAACTAAGTGGGAGTGCGTAGAACGTCGGAAAAAGTGGTCGGGAAGATAGTGAGAGTGCACAGCGCGCCGGAAAAAGTGGGCGGGACCCAACTGGAAGTGCGCCAAGCGCTGTATAAAGTGGGCGGGACCGAACTGGGAGTAAACAGAGCGCCGGGAAACGTGGACGGGACCCGAGTGGGAGTGCGTAGAACGCCGGAAAAAGTGGTCGGGGAGCTAGTGAGAGTGAACAGCGCGCCGGAAAAGTGGGCGGGACCCAACTGGAAGTGCGCCAAGCGCTGTATAAAGTGGGCGGGACCGAACTGGGAGTAAACAGAGCGCCGGGAAACGTGGACGGGACCCCAGTGGGAGTGCGTAGAACGCCGGAAAAAGTGGTCGGGGAGCTAGTGAGAGTGAACAGCGCGCCGGAAAAGTGGGCGGGACCCAAATGGAAGTGCGCCAAGCGCTGCATAAAGTGGGCGGGACCGAACTGGGAGTAAACAGAGCGCCGGGAAACGTGGACGGGACCCGAGTGGGAGTGCGTAGAACGCCGGAAAAAGTGGTCGGGGAGCTAGTGAGAGTGAACATTGCGCCGGAAAAGTGGGCGGGACCCAACTGGGAATGCACAGCGCGCCGGGAAAAGTGGTCGAGACCCAAGTAGGAGTGCGCAGCGCGCCGGTAAAAGTGGGCGGGACCCAACTGGGAGTCCACAGAGCGCCGGGAACTGTGGACGGGACCCAAGTGGGAGTGCACAGCGCGCCGGGAAAAGTAACGCGTGTCCTACAGTGTCGAGCAGGTGCGACGGGCAGAAAGGCCATGAACGGCCTGTTTCCGGGTCTATCCTAGACTGGGGGGGGGGCACCCAAGACTTATTGATAGAAACGAAGAAAAACTCTGATAAATGATGCTATTAGTGCTATCAATCATTGTTTTTATAAAAGCTCTACAGAAATACTTCGTTTGGTAGCCTTACCAGTCGGTGGTTCACTTAACTTGTCTTGAATCGTGGGTGCCCCCCCCCGTCTAGGATAGTGCCCTGTTTTCTTCTTCCTATCTCTGAAGGAAACCTTCGGTAAAATGAAAACAAATTATCTGACTGTTCTGCTTCGCTTCGAGAGGTTCATGATTTGGCATAAAAACATTTGTGAGAAACTCGTTAAAAGAAGTGAAATACTTGGTGCATTTGATTTGTCATGGGATTTAACACAGAAGAAACACTAAAAGCTCGTTGAAATGATGTACCATTGATTTGGATGTGCGCTTTCTTACTAAAAATCGGAAAATTGAGTGTGGTTTTGAAAGGCCAAATCACGCTCGTTTTACTGAGCCCTGAAATAAATATATTCGTCAAAAATGAAATAGGGTGGGAGCCACAAAATAATATTTCAAGGAGCTCAGACTTGTAAACTTTAACTGTGAGCAGTAATTGTTCTCAGAGAGCGCGAGATTAGCCCTTTCAAAACCACGCTCAATCTTTCGATTTTTAGTAAGAAGGCGCACATCCAAATCAATGGTACATCATTTCAACGAGCTTTTAGTGTTTCTTCTGTGTTAAATCCCATGACAAATCAAATGCACCAAGTCTTTCACTTCTTTTAACGAGTTTCTCACAAATATTTTTATGCCAAATCATGAACCTCTCGAAGCGGAGCAAAACCGTCAGATAATCTCAATTTATGGAAACGATCCATGACTATGTCGAGTAGCTCGCTACCAAAGACACAATGCGGGTGTAGACGTCCAAATGGCCTAGCCTCGAAGCTATTCAGTTAATCACTGAAGACAAAACGAGGAAATCTTCGTACAACTGTTCGGAGTTTTCAATCAATCTAACGTCTAAACATCGTTTTTGGTGGTATTGACTTAGCCACAAACTTCTTACAACCAAGCCTCTTCCGTGAACAATTTTTTGGATTCACATGATGTTGATTTCATGGCGAGGTACGGAAGTGGGTTTCTCTGCTGCTGAACCCTTAGGGATGCCGTCTCATTAGAGCAGTTCTATAACCGGAAAAGATTCCTATTCGAAATTTGTTGCTGTTATCATCTGTCATCAGATGAACCTGAGTAATCAATAGATGAAGATGAGTCATTTGTTGCTAGTACAGACCGCATATCGCAGAGAAAAAGTGATTGACAACACTAAGTATCGACTTCAGGCAGCGTTACTATGTCGAGAGAGCGCTCGTTTCCGCTGGCGTGCTCTCAACGTTCCTGAACGCTGGAGAAGCTTGCACCCGCAAATCAACACGGGCACACACGCCCTACCTGGTGTAGATTGCACTGTCAACGTCTGACCGGATGATCACTCGCTCGAATCGGTGTAACGGCTGGTCATTTCCCTCGGTTTTTGACTTCCGTGGTAGTATTAGGGGAAACAAGGGCAGCAATTTCTCAACAGGTTTAATGCCTCCTGCTTTAGAAATGGGGAGCTGTAAACTTGAAATTTGCTGATCCCATCTTGGAGCTGGCGTCAGAGCGCGAACGCGTGTGAGCGGCTAACGATGAATATCGATTTGGCTCTCGCAAATAGTAGTGACCCCAATGACCAAAGAAAGCACCGCAGAGGGATGACCAATTTCTCTCTAAATTTTGATTTGAGTTTTTGGTGCACCTTCATTTCAGAATGTCCTTCTCGATCCACAGAGGAGCACTTGCTTTGGCATTAATTATTCTCAACCGAGTTTAGACTTGGCTTTTGTGGAAGAAAATAACATTTTTCTTCCCGTTATCGTCGTTGGCAAATGGATGCTAATGAAAACTCCGAGAAATTCATTGCATGATTCATTTGCAGACCGCGGCCGCCAAAGAAATGTTCTCGGCGACTAACGCTGATGTCGTGCACAACGATTCCTAACAGTTTCAGAATCCGGGTAGAGTATAAGTTGGATCTACTCTTCTGTCAAGAATACTATCGAGCCTTGCTAGAGTACATTGACTACTGTTAGACCGAGCTACCAGAGACAGTTCTCGGAGTGCGTTCTCACTCACTCACTCATCCCATTAGCTGGCGGCTGGCGGAGCGGGATGACCTTTCAACCAGTACACTGCTGTAGGTGCCATAGGAGCTCCAGTGGCCTGAACGATACGCTTCCATTCAGAACGATTAGCCGCAATTATTTTAGCGTTAACGACACTGCACCGTTGAGATTTCAGATCAGCTTCGACTCGCTTCAACCACGTCTTCTTCGGGGCAGTTCTCTCGACCTTC
This sequence comes from Aplectana chamaeleonis, assembly GCA_029168955.1. Classification (NCBI taxonomy): domain Eukaryota; kingdom Metazoa; phylum Nematoda; class Chromadorea; order Rhabditida; family Cosmocercidae; genus Aplectana; species Aplectana chamaeleonis. Next base: position 58,651 of record JAPDOI010000376.1, on the reverse strand, counting down.
CATGGTTTTGGGCGTTTTCTCCATAGCAAGCTGTGCGGTAGTCGACTGGCTTCCATTCTGCATACGTGTCCAAACCAACGCAACCTCTTCGTTCGGATTTGTTCCTCAATTGTCGGTTGATGGTCGCAGCTGTCTCGTATAACGTCATTGCGTATGCGATCTCTTAACGATGTTCCAAGAATTTGCCGCAAACACCGCATTTGGAAGACCTCTAGCTTGTTGAGATCCGACTTGAGCAAGGTCCACGACTCCGAGCCGTACAATACAATCGGCATTATAAGCGATCGGAAGATCCGCACTTTGGTCTTGATTGACACATTGCCCTTTTTTCCACAGACACCAGCCTAGTGAAGCAAAAGCAGCACACGCCTGCCCGATCCTGCACTGTATCTCAGTTGTGGCCACTACCTTGCGCTGTTTCACCACCGATCCTAGGTACTTGAACTCCTCAACTTGCTGGAGCTCAGCTCCTTCGAAGAACACAGAAGCACGTGAACCGTCTGACGTCATGACTTTGGTCTTGTCCTTGTTTATCCGCAGACCGTACGAATCCGCGATATCTCCTATATCCTTCATCAAATTCGTAGCTTCCATATCAGTATCGGTGAACACAGCGCTGTCGTCCGCGAACATCAAGTCTGTGAGGAACTCCTTATCGCCATATTGGACCCCTCTTCTATCTTTGAAAACCTTTCTCATAATGGCGTCGACCACAGTGTTGAATAGCAGCGGCGAAATCAGATCTCCTTGCCGGTTTCCTGCATTGACCGCAAATTCTTCGGACAGCTTGTCCCCGACGCGGACGCAGCTAGTTGAACCACTGTATGTTCCCTGCAGGAGCTTCACAATTTTGTCCGGAACGTGTTCGCACTCCAATGTTCTCCACAAGGCAGGCCACTGTACGCAGTTAAAGGCCGACTTGAAGTCGATGAAAGTAATAACAACCCGCTTTCCACAGCGGATCCTTTCCTCCAAAAGTTGACGAAGTGCGAATATTTGATCGCTGCAGCCCCGACCAGGACGAAATCCAGCCTGTTCCTCGCGACTGGTATGCTCCCGATGGCGTTGGAGTCTGGACTGGATTATCCTCGTGATTATGTTCTTCAATTTGTTTTCGGTCTGGCTTTATATTGTGGCCTGCTACAGAACGATGGCTGCGAATAACGAGAAAATACGGGCTCGAGACAACTCGTCCGAGAACTTCTAGCCGTTCAAAATCAAAATTTTTGAGGGGCCGTAACTCCGTTCGTAGTGAGTTCTGAGCGATTCTGAAAACACCATTGTGATCAGCGGGAAATTTTCTCCAAAATAGGCAGAAAAGCCAAAAATTGATTCTGAGCTTGGACTGTGGCTTTAAAAGGCTGGTTGATACTTAAAGGCAAGGTCCGGTCAGATTTTGACACCACCGAAATTCGGGTTAGATAGATTGGGCTGGTCTAGCTGGACACCGTCCAAAATTTTCACAAACTCTAAGCCCGTATTTCTGGAGAAAACAGCCTGAAAGTAAGGGATTACGGTATTCACAGGACGATAATCATGGCTGGAATGACCGATAATTACACAGCACTTTTGAAGAATGCGGGACAACCGCTAAAATATGAACGATGGCCACACTTTTCTGACTTTTCTGGATCATCGGCTAACGGAAGTGGCTGGAATAACTTGAAAAAGACCGGTTTTAACGCAGTTTTCGCATGTTCCTTCGGACTACCTGTACCATGAGCACAGATTCAGCGGAAAATCTCAGAATCGAATTTCTGCCCGGACCCTGCCTTTAAAGACACAGTCCAACCTCAGAATCGATTTTTCGTTATTCTACCTATCTAGGAGAAAAATTCACGCTGATCACAATGGTGTCTCCAGAATCGCTCAGAACTCACTACGAACGAAGTTACGGCTCCTCAAAAATTTCGATTCTGAGCGGCTAGAAGTTCTCGGACGAGCTGCTCTGAACTACTACGCGTATCAGCTCGCTCACGAACAAATGAACTTTTCGTACCTCAAAATGGGGGCGGTACATCGGGTCCGCTGGTCGGCCAGCGTGCAGCAAGCGCTAGCAAAGATCCGTCACAACTACCCGTTTTGATGGGGAGCCTTCAAGCCTTGGCAAACGAGGATACAACTGAAAGTATCAAAGCAAGAGCTGTGGCTGCTGCGAGGACGGGCGCACGTTTCCAATTCTTCAGCACGTGAGCCACACACTCATCCAGCTGACATTATTTTCAGAGGAACTACAATAAGAAGAAGGTCTCATAGTATAATATGTGCTTCGCTGGCGCTATTTCGACCACATAATGGGAGACAAGGGCGGCAAAATGGCGAATGTTGCACAAAGATTATTGAAAGACAATAACGTCTTGAAAATGAAGAATCCCTTGAGCTTAAAGGCAGTGTTCACGATAATCTTCGATTTTGAGATTAATCGCTAAATCGACTGTTTGGACCCCGAGTAGAACTGGAATGACGAAGAAACCGAGAAAAACGCACCAGGGGCGGCATGCATGAACGCTGCGAAGAAGGTCAGGGAGCCGCTCCGCGTCCTTCATGCGAAGCGTCGAGCCAGAGGTGACCCGACAAACATGCCGTCCTCTTTGTGTAAAGACGCAACCTCACCACGCACGGTGAATCCCCGCCTAACTCTTTTCGTTTTAAATTTTAATCGTGCTTAACTTCGGTTTTTTAGAATTTCTCCTTCATAGTAAATTATTTTTGGGTGCCATGTGGGAGGGGGGATGTATCGCACATGGCCACGCCCATTTTTCCGTGCCGCAATGATTCTCCTGATTTTGGCAAGGGAGGGAAACCCCGGGTAGGTGCTCAACTTTAGTGCGGCACAGTAAAATGGGCGTGGCCAAGTCCATCGCGCCATGGTGCCCCCCCCCTTCCCACATAGCACCATTTTTTGAATAATTTACCCGTTTGGCTCTAAAGTTTCACAGAAATGAAGCCGTTCTAGATAAGGACCAATTCAAAAAACAGCTGTTAGACTTGGGATTTGCTATGCGTAGTGAGTTTGCGTCCCAACGTTAAGCGGACGGCATGTTTTTCGGGTCACCACTGGCTCGACGCTTCGCACGGAGGACGCGGAGCGGCTCCCTGACCTTCTTCGCAGCGTTCATGCATGCCGCCCCTGAAGGGCACGAAATCCTCAAGTATCAGCCCGTCTCTTAAGTATCAATGGAACTGTTTGTTTAACAATGAAATCTTTTGTGGACCCGTCTTTTGCAATTCTCCATTCTGTATTGCTCCGTTCTTTCCTTCGGGCCCTAACTAATACTGTTTCGCCCAAAATATTCTTCCATTTTCGATTAGTCCCATTTTTTACCGTGACAACCACCGTGAACATGTTCATCCAACCAGACAACTAGTCCAGGCCATAGAATAATGTCACTGAATTAAGACGAATTAGTGCGTTTCTCGTCGTTTCTTCGTGATTTTGGTAACACTTTGTTGCCAACGAATTGTTTTGGGTGGAAAACTTGGAAACGAGAATCATCGTGAACACTGCCTTTAAGATACGAAAGTGTGAGCACAGAGTTTCTCGATCAGTACTATACCTCTTTTGAAGGCCCGATTTCTGAATACCTGCTGTGGTATGACGCTAAGACATTTAAGGGCCTTAGTAGACCGACGTCGCAAAGTCATGAAACGCTCTCAGTTTCGGAGTCCCGAAACATAAAGCCAGAAAACAGAGATGAGGGGTCACACTCCATCAGAGACCAAGGCAACGCTTATCGTTACACCGAATACATTACCTCTGACATCGATGCTCTTAGCCATTGAGCCTTGGGTAAAATGTGTAACGAAGGGACTTCTGTTGCTCTGGTTAGCACCCACATCACTGAGTTCTATTCCAGCGATGCCAATCAGATTCGAAGGTATATATTCCCAGGAGACGAGGCTAACGCAGGAAGCAGAGGGATCTTTTGGGTCGTCACATACTGCTGGAGATGGATGATACAATGTGAAATAGCGAGTTTCGAAAACTTCGAAATCTATAAACCTACAAACGCCAAGTTCAATACCAGAGGTTGGCCCAAATATATAGACGACGCGAACAAGATACAGATCACATTACGTCTAGATTCGATTACGAACTTAATCACCTTCTCAGGCGAACTCAAATGTCGTCAGCAGGTTTCTGAGGTGTCGTCACGGAGCACATCAGCTGAGGACACCAAAAAAAGGCTGATTTCGGCGCGAGAGAACCTGATATCACGCCGAAAGGTCTAGCTGTAGACCTCCTAGCGCCGGATTAGGAGACGGCGGCTTGACCTAACCGAAGCCCCGAAAGGTTCAGTTGTCGACCTGCTACCGCCGGATTTATGGATTCTGCTGTAGGCATCCTATCGCCGGCCTTTTATTAACAGGGTGGCCTATTCGGAGAATTAGACTAGGGGGGCGATCTCAAGATAGCTAGGCGTACGACTCGGCTCTATTGCTTTAGTATTTCTGATACGTTCTAATTATTAGGTCGTTAGGAAAGAAGAGCATCCAATGAGTTTTTGAAAATTTCCTTGTCCGCATGTGATTTCCCGATCAAATGTGGGTTACTATTTGAAAACTCAACTCGTCCTCTATCTAACTGCGTCCTAGCAGTTCGAAAAACTGGACCTTTTCTGTATTTTATTTCGAAGTGTAGACGAGGCTTTGGACACCGATACATTTTGAACGCCCCTCGTTCTCTCATTGCCATCTATCAGGCCTACATAAGACCACGGAACATTCGGGATGTGTGAGGGCTGGATTATGGTACTGGAACGAATTTCTCCAATGTGACGGAATTTGGTTTTTTTGAAGGTCCATTTTCATCTGTGGTCCATTCTTTTCGAAAACTACTGAAAACTGTGAAAATCGAACTTCTGAAGCAAACATTGATAATTAACAATATTAAAATGAGTATAGTAGTATAAGGTACTGTGCGAAATGATCAATCCTAAACTTGCTTGGGCTGAAGTCGTTCGATAATGAAAATATGATGGAAATTGCATTTTCAGAAATTTCAATAAATCGAAATTTGCTAAATTGAGAAAGAAATCAGGGAGTCTGTTTTGCTGCTATAATTCAGCCCTCACACTCTTAGAATGTTACATGACCCTAAACAGCCCTGATAGATAGAAAGCGTAGAACGTGGTGTATTGAAAAATTTTTGGTACCTGAAACCTCCGAAGGTTACATAAGAACAAGGACAAACTCGCAGACCTACTCTCTGTCCGAAATTTCGCAGACCACACGATCTGGCTTGTGTTATCGGCGCGATGCCGCGCTGCGTGTCGTTCGATCCAGCCGAGTGGCGCCTGAGCGATAATTTTGAAATAACTCTTTGAAACCTGTTTGGCCCGTCCTGACGATTTTCATTCCTCTCCGGTGCCACTCGGCCGCATCAGAAGACATGCAGTTCGGCTGCGCGCTCCTAACACAAATCGGCCCCTGGCGCTCTGGGGGGTTGGAAGCAGAGAGCCCATTCATTGAAAAATCAGCGCTGGGCCAAAAGACACGCACTGCGGCGGGGGGGGGGGCTCTAACGCAAGCCTGGCCTGTGGAATCCCGATCAGTGGGTACATTTAGTGAGGGGATTTCATAACGATCTGATAATATTGTAATAGTCTCCTTGTTCGACTTTCCCTGAAACCAGTCCATTCCAGTATGTTTCATTTTTTTCTGTGGCACACGTTTAGGCCATTTCGCCACCTTCGGAGGCCGCGCTTCTGCACTTTCTTCTTGAATGTGGCTTGAATGTTATCCACCGGCTTTTTACGCAAGTCTTGGGTCGGAATTTCATGTGCCCGCAATCTGCTTACCCTGATCACTTGCGTACTTGGAGTTTGCAGTAGCATCAAGTGGAGGAACGGGCTCACCACAGCCCGAAACCCGTACGGCAGAAGAAGAAATAAGATACGTCAATATTATCTACTATATGTACTTGGGACCCAGTCGAATAATAAAAGAACCAAACCTTTCCAGCCGCCTCGCGGCTGGAGCGATTGGATGATTCGAATGTTCCAATGCGTGAATATTAAATTCAATTCTAGGTTCATTTTTAGGATTAGTTAATTTCAATTTCTAATACTCCGACAAATCGGTTCATTCAGGAACTAATTGAATTTTGTAATTTTTTTCGAGCGAAAATTCAAACTACGGTTTTCCAAAAATTTGGTTTACTAAGGAACTGAAAAACTTGATATTTTTGAATAATGTAATTTTGAATCACGCTTTTTGATTAGTCGGCCACTAAAAAATCTGCAAAAAATATTCATGATTTATTCGGGAAGAATTCGAAAAATCGAATTTTAATTGGAATATTGAATTCTCCAGATATTCATTCGATATGAATGGAGGACAGGTTCTCCAATAGAATATAGTCATTCATTCTTGAAAAGTTCAAGAGGCGTTGTCCAAATTTAATCACTCAGCCCAAGTCTTCGAAAACTCGTAATTCGAAACATTCATTCGGTGACCTGAAAAATACCTCATTCCAATATATTCTCTTCCATTCGGTAATTTCAAAAAATCTATAGCTGAAAAAATCATTCGCCCGAAAATTTTCAGAAGTGATTCTCCAAATTATTCATTCATTTGAGGTGTTCTAAAAATACGATGTTCGAATCATTGATCCATTGATTCATTCAAAACCTAGCGTCGAATGCCGATATCTGTTAACTACAACTTTGATTTTAGACCTAATATAGAATTAGAATTTCTCGGATATGATCTTTATGAAGTTTCCCAATGAATAAAAATTTTGGGATAAACATGTGGAAAATTTCTAATGAATGATTAAATGCGCTAACATATCCCGTTTTCAATTCGATGTGTGAGAGAATTCGTAAAAGTATTCCAACAATCGGACATTTCAGCTGCCCGAAAACCTTAAACTTTTCGATCTCGCGAATAAACTGAGTACTCAAGAGCCGAAAAAGTAAGAAACATAAGTCGAGAAACAGAATTCTAAAAGCATGACAGAATCGAACTGAAAAAATGTTTAAGACGCCCAAATACATCTACATACTGGCAAATAGAAATCCAAAGAATAATACAATTTTTAAACACTTGAAGAATTCTCAGAACATTACTCCAGCAATGATTCCATGAAACCTAAAGTCTGGTATGCGTGTTATTGCCCAAGGGCCATGTGCTTCACGAATTAAAGACAAGGAAGTAAAGACAAAAGCAGATTCTTCACTCGTTCAACCGACAGAATATTTCGTCAAGCATTGGAGATTCGAGCAATCAATGTTCACCGGCGATAGGATGTGTTGCCTTAACAGCCTGCCGTGAACCTGCTATCGACAGGTCGATAGCAGGTCGATAACAGCTCCATGTTTTTCTCCCGAAAAAATCTGCCATCACCCGGTTGCTTGAGAAAGGGGCGGGTCAACCTGCTGTCGACATTTGAGTTTGCCTGAGTTACTTCAAAAGTACTGCGCTATACAGGATGCGATGCCATCGTGCGAAACCTACGCTACCATTGCCAGTTCCGCACAAAGTTTGCAGTCGTGGCCCAACGAGTTCCAAAGCGATAAAACAGTTTTCACTTCTATCGGATTTAGCTAGAAAACCCCGAAGCAATGTCTACTCCGAATGTTGTAGTCGAGATAATATTGAGCTAGTACACGCTTGATGATTTACTCTATTTTTTATTTGGAAACTGCTCTTGTTCCATCGATAATGTTGACCATTCCATGGTAAATAATCATGGCCCCAAATAGTTCTACCTCAAGATTCAATTTTTCAGCGATACAGACATTATTTTAGATGGGTCAAAAAAATAACGATCCCCACCCAAAAATTGAAAGTTTTCCCAAAAAAATAACGACCCCCCCCTCGGTCCCACGGTGGTCCGCGGACCACCGTGAGCTTGACCCTGCACCGGGAAACGCAGACAGAGACGGCAGCGCCTAACCCGCCACGCTAACGTAATTACAAACCACTCAGATAATAACACCGGCTGAGCGGGCGGAGAAGTAGGCTCGCCGGCTGAGCGGGTAGGCTTATTTTGGGGGCGGAGCGTCTTACCGGCTGAGCGGGCGGGCATGCGTTTTACCGTCTGAGGGGCATGGCTTTACCGGCTGAGCGGGCAGACATAAATCCACGGCTGAGCATGTCACCGGCTGAGCGGGCGGGCATGCGTTTTACCGGCTGAGGGGCATGGGTTTACCGGCTGAGCGGGCAGACATAAATCCACGGCTGAGCATGTCACCGGCTGAGCGGGCGGGCATGCGTTTTACCGGCTGAGGGGCATGGCTTTACCGGCTGAGCGGGCAGGCATAAATCAACGGCTGAGCATGTCACCGGCTGATCGGGCAGACATAGCATTGCCGGCTGAGGGGCATGGCTTTACCGGCTGAGCGGGCAGACATAAATCCACGGCTTAGCATGTCACCGGCTGATCGGGCAGACATAGCATTACCGGCTGAGGGTCATGGCTTTACCGGCTGAGCGGGCAGACATAAATCCACGGCTGAGCATGTCACCGGCTGATCGGGCAGACATAGCATTGCCGGCTGAGGGGCATGGCTTTACCGGCTGAGCGGGCAGACATAAATCCACGGCTGAGCATGTAACCGGCTGATCGGGCAGACATAGCATTACCGGCTGAGGGGCATGGCTTTACCGGCTGACCGGGCAGACATAAATCCACGGCTGAGCATGTCACCGGCTGAGCGGGCGGGCATGCGTTTTACCGGCTGAGGGGCATGGCTTTACCGGCTGAGCGGGCAGACATAAATCCACGGCTGAGCATGTCACCGGCTGAGCGGGCGGGCATGCGTTTTACCGGCTGAGGGGCATGGCTTTACCGGCTGAGCGGGCAGACATAAATCCACGGCTGAGCATGTCACCGGCTGAGCGGGCGGGCATGCGTTTTACCGGCTGAGGGGCATGGCTTTACCGGCTGAGCGGGCAGGCATAAATCCACGGCTGAGCATGTCACCGGCTGATCGGGCAGACATAGCATTGCCGGCTGAGGGGCATGGCTTTACCGGCTGAGCGGGCAGACATAAATCCACGGCTCAGCATGTCACCGGCTGATCGGGCAGACATAGCATTACCGGCTGAGGGGCATGGCTTTACCGGCTGAGCGGGCAGACATAAATCCACGGCTGAGCACTCAGATAATAACACCGGCTGAGCGGGCGGAGAAGTAGGCTCGCCGGCTGAGCGGGCAGGCTGATTTTGGGGGCGGAGCGTCTTACCGGCTGAGCGGGCGAGCATGCATTTTACCGGCTGAGGGGCATGGCTTTACCGGCTGAGCGGGCAGACATAAATCCACGGCTGAGCATGTCACCGGCTGATCGGGCAGACATAGCATTACCGGCTAAGGGGCATGGCTTTACCGGCTGAGCGGGCAGACATAAATCCACGGCTGAGCATGTCACCGGCTGATCGGGCAGACATAGCATTACCGGCTGAGGGGCATGGCTTTACCGGCTGAGCGGGCAGACACTAAAGCAAACCAGGCTCATGTACGGAGCGGGCGAAATGGACTTCGAGCTGATTCGGGTGTTGGCATTCGAACGGATGGTCATCCACATGATTTGGATCATTGACCCCTCACCCCTTACGGTTAGTTGTGACCGTGGGGACGTGACAGCGGGTCAATTCATGATTTTTGAAGCAAGGTAAGGCTTGCCGCTTCAGAAATGAAACGCAAGCCTCGAACTTGCTGGGGAATAGGGAGAGCCTACTAGGGGCTTCATCTAGTCTTGCAGATCGATATCATTCACGTGGTAAGCAACTAATACCGGCAGAGCGGACCTCCATTTACCGGCTGAGGGGGCAGTGAATGCGGGCTGAGGGGGCAGCCATTAACCGGCTGGGGGGACAGTGAATGCGGGCTGAGGGGGGCAGCCACTTACCGGCTGAGGGGACAGTGAATGCGGCCTGAGGGGGCAGCCATTTACCGGCTGAGGGGACAGTGGATGCGGGCTGAGGGGGCCACCACTTGCCGGCTGAGCGCTCCACCATTAGCCGGCTGAGGGGGCAGTGAATACCGGGGCATGCCCGGGTACAATGTTTAGTCAGCCGGTATTGCCTGCCCCCTCAGCCGGAGTTACTGCCTGAGCATGTCACCGGCTGATCGGGCAGACATAGCATTACCGGCTGAGGGGAATGGCTTTACCGGCTGAGCGGGCAGACATAAATCCACGGCTGAGCATGTCACCGGCTGATCGGGCAGACATAGCATTGCCGGCTGAGGGGCATGGCTTTACCGGCTGAGCGGGCAGACATAAATCCACGGCTGAGCATGTCACCGGCTGATCGGGCAGACATAGCATTACCGGCTGAGGGGCATGGCTTTACCGGCTGACCGGGCAGACATAAATCCACGGCTGAGCATGTCACCGGCTGAGCGGGCGGGCATGCGTTTTACCGGCTGAGGGGCATGGCTTTACCGGCTGAGCGGGCAGACATAAATCCACGGCTGAGCATGTCACCGGCTGAGCGGGCGGGCATGCGTTTTACCGGCTGAGGGGCATGGCTTTGCCGGCTGAGCGGGCAGGCATAAATCCACGGCTGAGCATGTCACCGGCTGATCGGGCAGACATAGCATTGCCGGCTGAGGGGCATGGCTTTACCGGCTGAGCGGGCAGACATAAATCCACGGCTGAGCATGTCACCGGCTGAGCGGGCGGGCATGCGTTTTACCGGCTGAGGGGCATGGCTTTACCGGCTGAGCGGGCAGACATAAATCCACGGCTGAGCATGTCACCGGCTGAGCGGGCGGGCATGCGTTTTACCGGCTGAGGGGCATGGCTTTGCCGGCTGAGCGGGCAGGCATAAATCCACGGCTGAGCATGTCACCGGCTGATCGGGCAGACATAGCATTGCCGGCTGAGGGGCATGGCTTTACCGGCTGAGCGGGCAGACATAAATCCACGGCTGAGCATGTCACCGGCTGAGCGGGCGGGCATGCGTTTTACCGGCTGAGGGGCATGGCTTTACCGGTTGAGCGGGCAGACATAAATCCACGCCTGAGCACGTCACCGGCTTATCGGGCGGTCACGTGTTTTACCGGCTGAGGGCATGGCTTTACCGGCTGAGCGGGCAGGCATAAATCAACGGATGAGCATGTCACCGGCTGATCGGGCAGACATAGCATTGCCCTCTGAGGGGCAGGGCTTTACCGGCTGAGCGGGCAGACATAAATCCACGGCTGAGCATGTCACCGGCTGATCGGGCAGACACAGCATTACCGGCTGAGGGTCATGGCTTTACCGGCTGAGCGGGCAGACATAAATCCACGGCTGAGCATGTCACCGGCTGATCGGGCAGACATAGCATTGCCGGCTGAGGGGCATGGCTTTACCGGCTGAGCGGGCAGGCATAAATCCACGGCTGAGCATGTCACCGGCTGATCGGGCAGACATAGCATTGCCGGCTGAGGGGCATGGCTTTACCGGCTGAGCGGGCAGACATAAATCCACGGCTGAGCATGTCACCGGCTGATCGGGCAGACATAGCATTACCGGCTGAGGGGCATGGCTTTACCGGCTGACCGGGCAGACATAAATCCACGGCTGGGCATCTCACCGGCTGAGCGGGCGGGCATAGCATTACCGGCTGAGGGGCATGGCTTTACCGGCTGACCGGGCAGACATAAATCCACGGCTGAGCATGTCACCGGCTGAGCGGGCGGGCATGCGTTTTACCGGCTGAGGGGCATGGCTTTACCGGCTGAGCGGGCAGACATAAATCCACGGCTGAGCATGTCACCGGCTGAGCGGGCGGGCATGCGTTTTACCGGCTGAGGGGCATGGCTTTGCCGGCTGAGCGGGCAGGCATAAATCCACGGCTGAGCATGTCACCGGCTGATCGGGCAGACATAGCATTGCCGGCTGAGGGGCATGGCTTTACCGGCTGAGCGGGCAGACATAAATTCACGGCTGAGCATGTCACCGGCTGAGCGGGCGGGCATGCGTTTTACCGGCTGAGGGGCATGGCTTTACCGGCTGAGCGGGCAGACATAAATCCACGGCTGAGCATGTCACCGGCTGAGCGGGCGGGCATGCGTTTTACCGGCTGAGGGGCATGGCTTTACCGGCTGAGCGGGCAGGCATAAATCAACGGCTGAGCATGTCACCGGCTGATCGGGCAGACATAGCATTGCCGGCTGAGGGGCATGGCTTTACCGGCTGAGCGGGCAGACATAAATCCACGGCTGAGCATGTCACCGGCTGATCGGGCAGACATAGCATTACCGGCTGAGGGTCATGGCTTTACCGGCTGAGCGGGCAGACATAAATCCACGGCTGAGCATGTCACCGGCTGATCGGGCAGACATAGCATTGCCGGCTGAGGGGCATGGCTTTACCGGCTGAGCGGGCAGACATAAATCCACGGCTGAGCATGTCACCGGCTGATCGGGCAGACATAGCATTACCGGCTGAGGGGCATGGCTTTACCGGCTGAGCGGGCAGACATAAATCCACGGCTGAGCATGTCACCGGCTGAGCGGGCGGGCATGCGTTTTACCGGCTGAGGGCATGGCTTTACCGGCTGAGCGGGCAGACATAAATCCACGGCTGAGCATGTCACCGGCTGATCGGGCAGACATAGCATTACCGGCTGAGGGGCATGGCTTTACCGGCTGACCGGGCAGACATAAATCCACGGCTGAGCATGTCACCGGCTGAGCGGGCGGGCATAGCATTGCCGGCTGAGGGGCATGGCTTTACCGGCTGAGCGGGCAGACATAAATCCACGGCTGAGCATGTCACCGGCTGATCGGGCAGACATAGCATTACCGGCTGAGGGGCATGGCTTTACCGGCTGACCGGGCAGACATAAATCCACGGCTGAGCATGTCACCGGCTGAGCGGGCGGGCATGCGTTTTACCGGCTGAGGGGCATGGCTTGACCGGCTGAGCGGGCAGACATAAATCCACGGCTGAGCATGTCACCGGCTGAGCGGGCGGGCATGCGTTTTACCGGCTGAGGGGCATGGCTTTACCGGCTGAGCGGACAGGCATAAATCCACGGCTGAGCATGTCACCGGCTGAGCGGGCGGGCATGCGTTTTACCGGCTGAGGGGCATGGCTTTACCGGCTGAGCGGGCAGACATAAATCCACGGCTGAGCATGTCACCGGCTGAGCGGGCGGGCATGCGTTTTACCGGCTGAGGGGCATGGCTTTACCGGCTGAGCGGGCAGGCATAAATCCACGGCTGAGCATGATCGGGCAGACATAGCATTGCCGGCTGAGGGGCATGGCTTTACCGGCTGAGCGGGCAGACATAAATCCACGGCTGAGCATGTCACCGGCTGATCGGGCAGACATAGCATTACCGGCTGAGGGGCATGGCTTTACCGGCTGAGCGGGCAGACATAAATCCACGGCTGAGCACTCAGATAATAACACCGGCTGAGCGGGCGGAGAAGTAGGCTCGCCGGCTGAGCGGGCAGGCTGATTTTGGGGGCGGAGCGTCTTACCGGCTGAGCGGGCGAGCATGCATTTTACCGGCTGAGGGGCATGGCTTTACCGGCTGAGCGGGCAGACATAAATCCACGGCTGAGCATGTCACCGGCTGATCGGGCAGACATAGCATTACCGGCTGAGGGGCATGGCTTTACCGGCTGAGCGGGCAGACATAAATCCACGGCTGAGCATGTCACCGGCTGATCGGGCAGACATAGCATTACCGGCTGAGGGGCATGGCTTTACCGGCTGAGCGGGCAGACACTAAAGCAAACCAGGCTCATGTACGGAGCGGGCGAAATGGACTTCGAGCTGATTCGAGTGTTGGCATTCGAACGGATGGTCATCCACATGATTTGGATCATTGACCCCTCACCCCTTACGGTTCGTTGTGACCGTGGGGTCGTGACAGCGGGTCAATTCATGATTTTTGAAGCAAGGTAAGGCTTGCCGCTTCAGAAATGAAACGCAAGCCTCGAACTTGCTGGGGAATAGGGAGAGCCTACTAGGGGCTTCATCTAGTCTTGCAGATCGATATCATTCACGTGGTAAGCAACTAATACCGGCAGAGCGGACCTCCATTTACCGGCTGAGGGGGCAGTGAATGCGGGCTGAGGGGCAGCCATTAACCGGCTGGGGGACAGTGAATGCGGGCTGAGGGGCAGCCACTTACCGGCTGAGGGGACAGTGAATGCGGGCTGAGGGGCAGCCTTTTACCGGCTGAGGGACAGTGGATGCGGGCTGAGGGGCCACCACTTGCCGGCTGAGCGCTCCACCATTAGCCGGCTGAGGGCAGTGAATACCGGGGCATGCCCGGCTGGGCATGTCAGCCGGATGTTCTTCAGCTCAGCCGGAGTTACTGCCTGAGGGCATGGCTTTACCGGCTGAGCGGGCGAACATAAATCCACGGCTGAGCATGTCACCGGCTGATCAGGGCAGATATAGCATTGCCGGCTGAGGGCATGGCTTTACCGGCTGAGCGGGCAGACATAAATCCACGGCTGAGCATGTCACCGGCTGATCGGGCGGGCATAGCATTACCGGCTGAGGGCATGGCTTTACCGGCTGACCGGGCAGACATAAATCCACGGCTGAGCATGTCACCGGCTGAGCGGGCGGGCATGCGTTTTACCGGCTGAGGGGCATGGCTTTACCGGCTGAGCGGGCAGGCATAAATCCACGGCTGAGCATGTCACCGGCTGAGCGGGCGGGCATGCGTTTTACCGGCTGAGGGCATGGCTTTACACCGGCTGAGCGGGCAGACATAAAATCCACGGCTGAGCATGTCACCGGCTGATCGGGCAGACATAGCATTATTACCGGCTGAGGGGCATGGCTTTACCGGCTGACCGGGCAGACATAAATCCACGGCTGAGCATGTCACCGGCTGAGCGGGCGGGCATAGGTTTACCGGCTGAGGGGCATGGCTTTACCGGCTGAGCGGGCAGGCATAAATCCACGGCTGAGCATGTCACCGGCTGAGCGGGCGGGCATGCGTTTTACCGGCTGAGGGGCATGGCTTTACCGGCTGAGCGGGCAGGCATAAATCCACGGCTGAGCATGTCACCGGCTGATCGGGCAGACATAGCATTACCGGCTGAGGGGCATGGCTTTACCGGCTGACCGGGCAGACATAAATCCACGGCTGAGCATGTCACCGGCTGAGCGGGCGGGCATGCGTTTTACCGGCTGAGGGGCATGGCTTTACCGGCTGAGCGGGCAGGCATAAATCCACGGCTGAGCATGTCACCGGCTGAGCGGGCGGGCATGCGTTTTACCGGCTGAGGGGCATGGCTTTACCGGCTGAGCGGGCAGACATAAATCCACGGCTGAGCATGTCACCGGCTGATCGGGCAGACATAGCATTACCGGCTGAGGGGCATGGCTTTACCGGCTGACCGGGCAGACATAAATCCACGGCTGAGCATGTCACCGGCTGAGCGGGCGGGCATGCGTTTTACCGGCTGAGGGGCATGGCTTTACCGGCTGAGCGGGCAGACATAAATCCACGGCTGAGCATGTCACCGGCTGATCGGGCAGACATAGCATTGCCGGCTGAGGGGCATGGCTTTACCGGCTGAGCGGGCAGACATAAATCCACGGCTGAGCATGTCACGGCTGAGCGGGCGGGCATGCGTTTTACCGGCTGAGGGCATGGCTTTACCGGCTGAGCGGGCAGACATAAATCCACGGCTGAGCATGTCACCGGCTGAGCGGGCGGGCATAGCGTTTTACCGGCTGAGGGGCATGGCTTTACCGGCTGAGCGGGCAGACATAAATCCACGGCTGAGCATGTCACCGGCTGATCGGGCAGATATAGCATTGCCGGCTGAGGGGCATGGCTTTACCGGCTGAGCGGGCAGACATAAATCCACGGCTGAGCATGTCACCGGCTGAGCGGGCGGGCATAGCGTTTTACCGGCTGAGGGCATGGCTTTACCGGCTGAGCGGGCAGACATAAATCCACGGCTGAGCATGTCACCGGCTGAGCGGGCGGACATGCGTTTTACCGGCTGAGGGCATGGCTTTACCGGCTGAGCGGGCAGACATAAATCCACGGCTGAGCATGTCACCGGCTGATCGGGCAGACATAGCGTTGCCGGCTGAGGGGCATGGCTTTACCGGCTGGGCGGGCAGGCATAAATCCACGGCTGCGCATATCACCGGCTGATCGGGCCGACACAGCATTGCCGGCTGAGGGGCATGGCTTTACCGGCTGAGCGGGCAGACATAAATCCACGGCTGAGCATGTCACCGGCTGAGCGGGCGGGCATGCGTTTTACCGGCTGAGGGGCATGGCTTTACCGGCTGAGCGGGCAGGCATAAATCCACGGCTGAGCATGTCACCGGCTGATCGGGCAGACATAGCATTGCCGGCTGAGAGGCATGGCTTTACCGGCTGAGCGGGCAGACATAAATCCACGGCTGAGCATGTCACGGCTGAGCGGGCGGGCATGCGTTTTACCGGCTGAGGGGCATGGCTTTACCGGCTGAGCGGGCAGACATAAATCCACGGCTGAGCATGTCACCGGCTGAGCGGGCGGGCATGCGTTTTACCGGCTGAGGGGCATGGCTTTACCGGCTGAGCGGGCAGACATAAATCCACGGCTGAGCATGTCACCGGCTGATCGGGCAGACATAGCATTGCCGGCTGAGGGGCATGGCTTTACCGGCTGAGCGGGCAGACATAAATCCACGGCTGAGCATGTCACCGGCTGAGCGGGCGGGCATGCGTTTTACCGGCTGAGGGGCATGGCTTTACCGGCTGAGCGGGCAGACATAAATCCACGGCTGAGCATGTCACCGGCTGAGCGGGCGGGCATGCGTTTTACCGGCTGAGGGGCATGGCTTTACCGGCTGAGCGGGCAGACATAAATCCACGGCTGAGCATGTCACCGGCTGAGCGGGCGGACATGCGTTTTACCGGCTGAGGGGCATGGCTTTACCGGCTGAGCGGGCAGACATAAATCCACGGCTGAGCATGTCACCGGCTGATCGGGCAGACATAGCGTTGCCGGCTGAGGGGCATGGCTTTACCGGCTGAGCGGGCAGACATAAATCCACGGCTGAGCATGTCACCGGCTGATCGGGCAGACATAGCATTGCCGGCTGAGGGCATGGCTTTTACCGGCTGAGCGGGCAGACATAAATCCACGGCTGAGCATGTCACCGGCTGATCGGGCAGACATAGCATTGCCGGCTGAGGGGCATGGCTTTACCGGCTGAGCGGGCAGACATAAATCCACGGCTGAGCATGTCACCGGCTGATCGGGCAGACATAGCATTGCCGGCTGAGGGGCATGGCTTTACCAGCTGAGCGGGCAGACATAAATCCACGGCTGAGCATGTCACCGGCTGAGCGGGCGGGCATAGCATTGCCGGCTGAGGGGCATGGCTTTACCGGCTGAGCGGGCAGACATAAATCCACGGCTGAGCATGTCACCGGCTGATCGGGCAGACATAGCATTGCCGGCTGAGGGGCATGGCTTTACCGGCTGAGCGGGCAGACATAAATCCACGGCTGAGCATGTCACCGGCTGATCGGGCAGACATAGCATTGCCGGCTGAGGGGCATGGCTTTACCGGCTGAGCGGGCAGACATAAATCCACGGCTGAGCATGTCACCGGCTGATCGGGCAGACATAGCATTGCCGGCTGAGGGGCATGGCGGTACCGGCTGAGCGGGCGAGACATAAATCCACGGCTGAGCATGTCACCGGCTGATCGGGCAGACATAGCATTGCCGGCTGAGGGGCATGGCTTTACCAGCTGAGCGGGCAGACATAAATCCACGGCTGAGCATGTCACCGGCTGAGCGGGCGGGCATGCGTTTTACCGGCTGAGGGGCATGGCTTTACCGGCTGAGCGGGCAGACATAAATCCACGGCTGAGCATGTCACCGGCTGATCGGGCAGACATAGCATTGCCGGCTGAGGGCATGGCTTTACCGGCTGAGCGGGCAGACATAAATCCACGGCTGAGCATGTCACCGGCTGATCGGGCAGACATAGCATTGCCGGCTGAGGGCATGGCTTTACCGGCTGAGCGGGCAGACATAAATCCACGGCTGAGCATGTCACCGGCTGAGCGGGCGGACATAGCGTTTTACCGGCTGAGGGGCATGGCTTTACCGGCTGAGCGGGCAGACATAAATCCACGGCTGAGCATGTCACCGGCTGAGCGGGCGGGCATGCGTTTTACCGGCTGAGGGGCATGGCTTTACCCGGCTGAGCGGGCAGACATAAATCCACGGCTGAGCATGTCACCGGCTGATCGGGCAGACGCCATAGCATTGCCGGCTGAGGGGCATGGCTTTACCGGCTGAGCGGGCAGACATAAATCCACGGCTGAGCATGTCACCGGCTGAGCGGGCGGGCATAGCGTTTTACCGGCTGAGGGCGGCATGGCTTTACCGGCTGAGCGGGCAGACATAAATCCACGGCTGAGCATGTCACCGGCTGATCGGGCAGACATAGCATTGCCGGCTGAGGGCATGGCTTTACCGGCTGAGCGGGCAGACATAAATCCACGGCTGAGCATGTCACCGGCTGATCGGGCAGACATAGCATTGCCGGCTGAGGGGCATGGCTTTACCGGCTGAGCGGGCAGACATAAATCCACGGCTGAGCATGTCACCGGCTGATCCGGGCAGACATAGCATTGCCGGCTGAGGGGCATGGCTTTACCGGCTGAGCGGGCAGACATAAATCCACGGCTGAGCATGTCACCGGCTGATCGGGCAGACATAGCATTTTACCGGCTGAGGGGCATGGCTTTACCGGCTGAGGCGGGCAGACATAAATCCACGGCTGAGCATGTCACCGGCTGATCGGGCAGACATAGCATTGCCGGCTGAGGGCATGGCTTTACCGGCTGAGCGGGCAGACATAAATCCACGGCTGAGCATGTCACCGGCTGATCGGGCAGACATAGCATTGCCGGCTGAGGGGCATGGCTTTACCGGCTGAGCGGGCAGACATAAATCTACGGCTGAGCATGTCACCGGCTGAGCGGGCGGGCATGCGTTTTACCGGCTGAGGGCATGGCTTTACCGGCTGAGCGGGCAGACATAAATCCACGGCTGAGCATGTCACCGGCTGATCGGGCAGACATAGCATTGCCGGCTGAGGGGCATGGCTTTACCGGCTGAGCGGGCAGACATAAATCCACGGCTGAGCATGTCACCGGCTGATCGGGCAGACATAGCATTGCCGGCTGAGGGGCATGGCTTTACCGGCTGAGCGGGCAGACATAAATCCACGGCTGAGCATGTCACCGGCTGAGCGGGCGGGCATGCGTTTTACCGTCTGAGGGGCATGGCTTTACCGGCTGAGCGGGCAGACATAAATCCACGGCTGAGCATGTCACCGGCTGATCGGGCAGAACATAGCATTACCGGCTGAGGGCATGGCTTTACCGGCTGAGGGGGCAGACATAAATCCACGGCTGAGCATGTCACCGGCTGATCGGGCGAACCTTAGCATTGCCGGCTGAGGAGCATGGCTTTTACCGGCTGAGCGGGCGAGACATAAATCCACGGCTGAGCATGTCACCGGCTGATCGGGCGGGCGCCAGCATTACCGCCTGAGGGCATGGCTTTACCGGGTGAGCGGGCAGACGCAAAAATCCCACGGCTGAGCATGTCACCGGCTGAGCGGGCGGGCATGCGTTTTACAGCATTGCCGTCTGAGGGGCATGGCTTTACCGGCTGAGCGGGCAGACATAAATCACGGCTGAGCATGTCACCCGGCTGATCGAGGCAGACATGGCATTGCCGGCTGAGGGCATGGCTTTACCGGCTGAGCGGGCGGAACGCCAAATCCACGGCTGAGCATGTCACCGGCTGAGCGGGCGGGCATGCGTTTTACCGATCTGAGGGGCATGGCTTTACCGGCTGAGCGGGCAGACATAAATCCACGGCTGAGCATGTCACCGGCTGAGCGGGCGGGCATAGCGTTTACCGGCTATGAGGGCGGAGACATAAATCCACGGCTGAAACATGTGCCGGCTGATCAAGGCAGGCTGCCTTTATTTGCCAAGCTGGGAACATGGCTTTACCGGCAGAGCGGGCAGACATAAATCCACGGCTGAGCATGTCACCGGCTGAGTGGGCGGGCATGCGTTTTACCGGCTGAGGGCATGGCTTTACCGGCTGAGCTGGCAGACATAACTCCACGGCTGAGCATGTCACCGGCTGAGCGGGCGGGCATGCGTTTTTACCGGCTGAGGGCATGGCTTTACCGGCTGAGAGGGGCGGAAGACATAAATCCACGGCTGAGCATGTCACCGGCTGATCGGGCAGAACCTTATAGCATTGCCGGCTGAGGGCATGGCTTTACCGGCTGAGCGAAGGCAGACATGGAAATCCACGGCTGAGCATGTCACCGGCTGAGCGGGCGGGCATGCGTTTTACCGGCTGAGGAGGCATGGCTTTACCGGCTGAGAGAGAGCAGACATAAATCCACGGCTGAGCATGTCACCGGCTGATCGGGCAGACATTAGCATTGCCGGCTGAGGGGCATGGCTTTACCGGCTGAGCGGGGCAGACATAAATCCAATGCGGCTGGAGCATGTCACCACGGCTGATCGGGCAGACATAGCATTGCCGGCTGAGGCATGAAGCTTTGCCGGCTGAGCGGGCAGACATAAATCCACGGCTGTGCATGTCAACCGGCTGAGCGGGCGGAGGGTTGCGTTTTACCGGCTGAGGGCGGCATGGATTTACCGGCTGAGCGGGCAGGCATAAATCCACGGCTGAGCATGTCACCGGCTGAGCGGGCGGGCATGCGTTTTACCGGCTGAGGGGCATGGCTTTACCGGCTGAGGGCAGACATAAATCCACGGCTGAACATGTCACCGGCTGATCGGGCGAACATAGCATTGCCGGCTGAGGGGCATGTGGCACACCGGCTGAGCGGGCAGACATAAATCCACGGCTGAGCATGTATCACCGGCTGAGCGGGCGGGCGTGCAGTTTCACCGGCTGAGGGCGCCGGCATGGATTACCGGCTGAGCGGGCAGACATAAATCCACGGCTGGAGCATGTCACCCGGCTGATCGGGCAGACATAGCATTACCGGCTGAGGGGGCATGGCTTTACCGGCTGAAGGCGACAGACATAAATCTGACGGCTGCGTGTCACCGGCTGATCGGGCGGAGAGTTAGCATTGCCGGCTGAGAAGCGGCATGGCTTTACCGGCTGAGCGGGCAGACATAAATCCACGGCTGAGCATGTCACCGGCTGAGCGAGGCGGGCATGCGTTTTACCGGCTGAGGAGGCATGGCTTTACACCGGCTGAGCGGGCAGACACTTAAATCCACGGCTGAGACATGTCACCGGCTGATCGGGCAGACATAGCATTGCCGGCTGAGGGCATGGCTTTACCGGCTGAGAGGCGGTGGAGACATGCAAATCCACGGCTGAGCATGTCAACCGGCTGAGCGGGCGCTGCGCATGCGTTTCCTGGCTGAGGCTGGGCATGGCTGGCTGAGCGGGCAGACCATTAAATCACACGGCTGAGCATGTCACCGGCTGAGCGGGCGGGCATGCGTTTACCGTCTGAGGGCATGGCTTTTACCCGGCTGAGCGGGCAGGACGCCATAAATCCACGGCTGAGGCATGTCACCGGCTGATCGGGCAGACATAGCATTGCCGGCTGAGGGGCATGGCTTTACCGGCTGAGCGGGCAGACATAAATCCACGGCTGAGCATGTCACCGGCTGAGCGGGCGGGCATGCGTTTTACCGTCTGAGGGGCATGGCTTTACCGGCTGAGCGGGCAGACATAAATCCACGGCTGAGCATGTCACCGGCTGAGCGGGCGGGCATGCGTTTTACCGGCTGAGGGGCATGGCTTTACCGGCTGAGAGGGCAGACATAAATCCACGGCTGAGCATGTCACCGGCTGATCGGGCAGACATAGCATTGCCGGCTGAGGGGCATGGCTTTACCGGCTGAGCGGGCAGACATAAATCCACGGCTGAGCATGTAACCGGCTGAGCGGGCGGGCATGCGTTTTACCGGCTGAGGGGCGGCATGGATTACCGGCTGAGCGGGCAGACATAAATCCACGGCTGAGCATGTCACCGGCTGACCAGGCAGACATAGCATTACCGGCTGAGGGGCATGGCTTTACCGGCTGAGAGGGCAGACATAAATCCACGGCTGAGCATGTCACCGGCTGATCGGGCAGACATAGCATTGCCGGCTGAGGGCATGGCTTTACCGGCTGAGCAGGCAGACATAAATCCACGGCTGAGCATGTCACCGGCTGATCGGGCAGACGTAGCATTACCGGCTGAGGGGCATGGCTTTACCGGCTGAACGGGCAGACACTAAAGCAAACCAGGCTCATGTAAGGAGCGGGCGAAATGGACTTCGAGCTGACTCGGGTGTTGGCATTCGAAGTTCATGATTTTCAAAGCAAGGTAAGGCTTGCCGCTTCAGAAATGAAACGCAAGCCTCGAACTTGCTGGGGAATAGGGAGAGCCTACTAGGGGCTTCATCTGGTCTTGCAGATCGATATCATTCACGTGGTAAGCAACTAATACCGGCAGAGCGGACCTCCATTTACCGGCTGAGGGGACAGTGAATGCGGGCAGAGGGGGCCACCACTTGCCGGCTGAGCGCTCCACTATTTACCGGCTGAGGGGGCAGTGAATACCGGGGCATGCCCGGGTACAATGTTTAGTCAGCCGGTATTGCCTGCCCCCTCAGCCGGAGTTACTGCCTGAGCAGGCTGGTTGCAAAACTTCTATAGTTCTCAACGTAATCCCCACAAAGGCTAATCAATTGGGTAGCCCTCGACGCCCGGATCATGAATATTGACCTAGCTTCGCTTAAATTTGAGTTTGAAGCGAGTTACACAAAAATACGCGAAAACCCGACATCGTTCGCTTTCTCACCAAATCGTACGAGCGGTAGTGTAGCTGCGGATAGCGCGAGCGGTCGAGTCGCGGCATGCATAGGCTAATTTTCTGTGAAGGGGACGTTTGGCCGTAGTTTTTGACTTCTGTAAGCCGAGATCTTGAGGAGAAACGGCCGCATGTCCGGTTCAGGAGTCGTACTTCATCCTAAAAACGTTTCTATCGTAGCGCAAAGTATTTAGTCTGATGGTGGATCGCTCTAGCTCTGACTGATGAATCATTCTGTTTTCATCAGTACTTGAATGCATCGTTTTAGGTTCCCGACACTGAATATTTGGAGCCATACAGCCGTCACAAGCTCTGAACCATGCCTGTGTCTAAAGGAAACGAAATGGAGGAAGGACAGCGAACTCATTCAGGGGATCCTCAAGGAATTACCATGAAAACCATGGTAAAAACCTGACGAAATATTTAGTGAATATAAACATTTATTACAACCAGTAACGTAACAGGTTAATTTCAATACTTTTTCTCAAATCACCGTTAATTCACTGGAAAACCTGTGCAGACAGTGAAGATGAAAGAGGTCTTGGAGAATTTTGAGAGTAAACACAGTACTGCTCTCTTCGCTGGTTCTCAAAATTCCTCATTGCCGGGAATGTCGAATTTCGAAGAAAACTCTTCCACTTTCTAAAATCGTGGACAGTGCAGAATCAAGGCTAAAAATAATGGGGAAGTCTCAGATCCAACCTGAGCAAGCTCTTGAATATCCTTTAGGAAGTCCTGGTTGGACTCAGTGAATGCCTTGAACTCCTTGATTGTCTTACCATATTGTCCCTGATACCGCAACACAACTTCCAGTCCTAAATTGAATAAACTTGATGCAGCGAAAGTTTTACCTCAGGTTGAGTATCCCACCTTCATGGATGAATTGAGCAACCTGCTCAAAATCCTTTTCTGTGAACCCACGAGAGCTAAGAGCAGGAGTTCCGAGTCGGATTCCCCCGGGACGAAGAGCAGAAACATCTCCAGGACAGGTATTCTTGTTGCATGCGATATGGGCCAGATCCAACACGTGTTCTGCTTTGGCGCCCTCGATTCCCTTCGGTCTCAAATCAACCAAGCACAAATGGTTGTCGGTCCCACCTGCAAAGGATCTACGTTGAAGTTTTGAAAATTTCTAATCTCATCCAGCGTGTTTCTGACACTTTACGCACCTCTTGGATTACCACACAACTGTTCCCTGAACTAGGCTGCTACAACCCGTGTCAGAACGAAACTTCCATGGTCAGCCGCTAGTCACGAGCGAACACACTGCTCCCTCCGCCTCTTTCCCTCGTTCCGCACACGTGCGCGAAGGGACCATGGTAATATCGTTTTGGCACAAACTGTATGGCCTTGCATAGAAAAAATCAATTTTGTGGTTATGTTTCTGGTGGAGATTGCGCTAATACTCGAGCAAACAAACAGAATCAAAAGCTTCTTTGATTGAGCGGAGATGGAAGCGTATGACTTTATGTTAATGATGATGACATGAAAAAGACGTAAACCTGATCGGCTTGGAATTTCTAGTCTGATAAGGTCCCCGTTATAGTTGGACGACAGTCCAACGTAAGTCCCCCTACGTCGTAGTTAGTCACTCCTAGGTCGTCCATGCACCAGCATGGGCCGCTCTCAACGGGATGTCGTAAACTAGACGCAAAATACCGTGCTGTACCGATTGCCACAAAGCCATATATAAAATGCTTTTTAACTTTTATTTTAGAGTTTGAGTCGGTCGGTCTGATATAGAAATGCAACTGATATCATCATTTCATGCCGTTGTGGCAATCGGTACCGCACGGTATTTGGAGTGGTGTTGATGGTATTAATAGGGCTCGCATATCGACCGGGCGGGACTACGGATAATCGTCTAAGTATGACGTGGGCTTAAAGGCAGGGTTCACGATAAAAACACATTTTGGGTTATCTCGATGAAAATGTAGGTCTGGTAATTACAAAAGCAAAACTAAGTGAAAAAAACCGGAAATTTGCTGGAAAAATGCACAAAAACAAGCCAGCACGGCTAATTACTGGTGTCGGCAAGCCCCCCCAATTAACGAGAATTTCATGAATTTCTTGCTTTTCGGTTTTCAATTTGCTCCTAAAGTAGCCAGTGATCTCTAGAAGTGCTCAAAATATACCTTAGAAGAAAATAGAAGACGGCAAAACAAGCTTTCACGGAAATCTCGATATTCGGGGGCGGGAGGACACCAGACAATAACTTGTTCCTGAGCATTTTTTCTCCAGTTTTTCACTTATTTTCACTTTTGTGATGGCCGGATCTACCTTTCCATGAGGATAGCACAACAACCGATTCTTTCGAGAACCCTGCCTTTATTAAGTGGACGATGTCGCAACGGTCGATCGTCATTCGCAGACGAAAGTACGCTGACTGGTGGTGTAGCGAACGACGCACAAGTCGCCACAAATGATCGCGTCCCCTCTACTCGCTAGACTAGAGTTTACAAAAGAACCATACATGATGTTTTTGATTTGCGAGCATATTAAGTCTGAAAAGACGCCGAATGAATCAACGATATTCCAGCTTGTCCGACCAAATCAGAACAATCCTAGTCTAGGTACAAGGGCTATTCAAGACACTTAATCCGTGGAAGCGGATCATCTACAAGAAAAAGAGGAATGGAAGGTGTTTTGTCAGATGTCAGTGTAAAAACTAAGACGTACTAGAACTCGGAAACCTCTAGATCGAAGCGAATAATAATTCGAATGATCCGCATTCGAATATATTCAAGCATATCCAGGTAAGACTCAATGATCAACATATGCAGATACATCAGCAAATTTAACTATTCGATTTCTTAACCAGAAGTTAATGCTTCGGAAATCGCTTGAAGCAACCATGTTCGGAGGAATTGAACAAATATCTCGAACAGTTATCCGAATGTTCCATAAATCTTGAAAATAAAACATTAATTGGATGTGATCTTCTTCAGTCCAACATTTAATTCTTACCTCAGACTAAGAAAAATTTCTGTTCGTTTGGACATTTCATACACGCCTTTTATGCTATTTCACAACAATAGTAAATAAAGCGGAAGGAATTAACATTAAGGCAAAACTACCTGTGGCTCAAGGTGTATCCCAAAGAGATGAGTTTCTCTGATAGGGCCTTCGAGTTCGCCAACACCTGCTTTTGAGTACTGCACGAATTCTTCCTACTAAGGCATTGCTTCAGCGCCACGGCAATAGCGCCAGGGATAAAGTCAATGTCAGATAATAATTTCCTATGCATCTCATTCTACTCAATCAGAACTGTGCTATGCTATTCAAGAAGCAAATATATCCTGTGTTTTTGAAGTGAAATTCTAAATTTCCGTTCATCGCGTGCGTCTGCGCGCGTATCCAGCGTCTCCTTTTCCCCACACTTTCTCGCGTAGTCTCATCAACCCTCGCACCGTACAAGCTCACGAAGGAACAGAAGTGACGTTTGGCTACGAACAAGAGGATATGTATAGATCTTGTAGAGGCCCTGTCAGGCCACACAAACCATTAATGGAGGTCACACGAATACATGGCTAATATTAGGTTATAACATAAGTCTCGGAAGATTTTTATTTATTTATTTTTATCTTCATTGTACTTTTCGCACATTCAATCCACAATATAATCACCATATACTAGTCTACAACCTTACTCCATCTGTTGATAGGCAAGTCGCTGATTCCACTTTTCCCCAGAACCCAGGAGTAATGTATGTGCATCGAAGCAAAGTCAGCGACCGCCAGAAATGCGTCATCAAGTTTAGGAATATTTTTTCTTGGCTAGGAACGATTCTGAGAGGGCATAGCAAATGATAGTCAGAGGGAGCTAGACTCAGGGAATAGGGTGGGTGAAGGACCGTATCCAAGCCGAGCTCCGTTAGTTTGTCCCGCGTGACATGAGAGATCGGTCGAGCGTTATCATGCAGCAGGTGGGTACCGAAGTTCTTTCTAGCCGCTTTTCTCCTATTGCTTCCTTCAACTTCTGAAGTTGCTCACTGTAGACTGTTGCGGTAATCTGGGTCTGACCTTCCGGTAGTAGCTCATAGAAAAGCACACCGCGGGAATCCCAGAAGCAACAAAGCAAAACCTTCTTGGAATGAAGGTCCGGTTTTTGGATTGAGTTGGCGGCTGTTCTCCTAGAGGAAGCTGTGGGTGAGCACTGCGTGCACTCCGCGTCGTATAGTATCCAACTCTCATCTCCAGTCACGACATCCTCCAGAAAGTCCTTTCCTGTTGGAGCGGAGGAGAAAATATTCTTAAACTTGATTATGTATTTCTGGCCGTCGCTGACTTCTTCGATGCACAGAACTCCTGGATTCTGGGAAAAGGAATCAGCTAACGACTTGCCTATCAAATGGGAGTAAGGTTGTAGATAGGTTACGGTGATTATAATGTGGATTGAAAGTGTGAAACAATAAAGATTTTTTAAAAATCTTCCAGGACTTATGTTACAAACCTCAATACAATGTAGGTACAGCGCAAGTTCATGAATACCCAGTAAGCCCGTGAGAACACGTGGTTTGCCATTTTACACAGGGAAGTACTGGGAATTGTGAATTTACTACGAACATATATTCATTCAACTTTATTCTTCGTAAAAATCTCGGTAAATCCCTCCAAAAACTTCATTCCTATATTCCTTTCCGAACCCCTTTCTTCGCGTCCTCTCGTATTCGAGACACCGCATGTGACTGTTTCGGTCACCTGCCCTCGATGATCTCTGTAGCTTTGATGGATGTTGTCGCATGTTATTCGGATGTAACTGGGATCGGAATAAAATCAAGAAGTTTATTTTTTCTTCTTCAGACAATCCATGAAGCATTTTCTGCGGGGGGAAATGGCGGCACTGGTGTGACTCTAGTTTGTGAAGCCAGAGCGGTCCCGACGCGGCTTCTATTAAGCCTGGAGCAACATCTTCAAATCCTCTAAGATATGTACCGTCCACATGTCTGTCCTGCAGTGATAGCCGCATGATGTTCTGCAGTACTGTCAATTCTTATGAAGAGAACTGTGAGCAGTGAGCGCTAGCGATTGACGCTATCCTAACATAGTGTAGACAGCTCTATGCGATGCAGCAACTCATATCACAACAGATCGAGATCTGCCATAGACTCGTGCGGAATGGGCTAAGTGGGTGGAACACTCAGTTCAGCAAAACTCCATAGGAGTGGACGACTCTCTTAAAATGCACAGCCCGACTTCATGGGCAAGAAATCTGAGATTTACACATGATTTTGAGTGTAGATTCTACCTCTATATAACATCTGCTGAACGTGAGCTCTGATTCCTCCGAATAAGCGAGATATAAGATATCCTCCGAATAAAGCAAATCTGCAGTTCCATCCCTGTTTGTTTTCTAAAGTGGATAGCATTGAGTTTCTCAGTGTGTAGAACTTTTCAAGTGAGGCGATAGGGGAGATCTATTCTTTGGAAACCAAAGCTGTTGTGAGTGGAGTACACTCAGGGAGGTGTCTTGTCACCCATTCTGTCATCATTTTTCACAGCTGACTCTGCCCGAAACCGTCCAAGCAGTCCAGGGGTCAAAATCAAAATGTATGCTGGATGATGTCAAAATGAGCATAAGGTGATGCTATCTGATCCAGAGGATTCCGCCAAACCTTCAGAACCCATAGATTCTTTAGTGAGATGGACTAAAAGTGGCAGTTGCCTTTGTCTCCACAGAAGCATCGCTTTCTCTGCAGCTGAAATTTCACCAACGTGCAGCTGTCTCTCGTACTCAGTTGATGGCGTAACTATTTCGGCTGTGAATTCCGCGAAAGACCTTGGTTTTCATTATAATGACAAACTCGATTTCACTGAGCATATCAACGTTCTGGTGCTAAGTGAAGTCAAGCCGCGAATCAACACCTTTCAAAGGTCCTTCCAGTAGGAATAAAGTCCGTTCTCCTTCGAGTTACATGGCGCGTAGTGTCGCCCGCCCACCTCGTAGAAGCCAGCGTTATTTGTATTCCAGCCCCTCATTTGAAAAAGAGAGACATTCTATGACATTGAAAAAGTTCAAAAACAATTTTACTCGGAAGCTTGCACGTATAGGTGGGTTTTTGTAACAGAAAGAATCCCCAAAAGCCTCTATTAGAACAGATACTTTGAATCTACCTTCGCTTGGGAATCTCGGCGTAGAGTTTTTGATGTATGCATGGTTCTATAAATGCCTTTGACAAACCGATAATACGCTTAAAATCGTTATGTTTGGTTCAATAATTGGAAGCTACTCTCGAACTAGAGGAAACCCATTCCCAAAATTCATTAACCTCGGCCACGTACCAGTTTGTATGCCAGCTCCTTCAAGCGGGCAGGTCAATACTCTGACCTCACAAAAATATGCTCTCAGGGCTGACCTTGATGCCAATTCAAACAAATCTGTGCTAAAGAGATCTTTCTGGATTTCGAATGAACCTAGTCACTTGAGATAATCCCTGTTATATCCTCAAGCTTCATATATATATATATATTATATATATATGTGTTGTAGCGCTTGCTTCGTTTTTGATTTGATTCTCGTTATGAGTGATTTTTCTCACATTTGCCTTTCGCGAATGTAATAAACTTATAAACTTCTTAATAGAAGTGAGATCCAGCGAAGTTTTTCGCCCAAAGAAACTTCATGCGTAAGCCAACTACATGAGACGGATTAGTTTGTTAGAACGGTGCTGACTGACTTCCGTCTCCATCTGAAAGTTTCACTGCCAAGTCAGTTGTATGGACTCCTCCTGAGCAGAAACAGGCTGACGGACATTTACAGCAGGGCGTGGGGGTAGTGAAAATGTGGATCAAAAGCAAAAACATAAGAAGCCAGCGGTAGATAGCTCGGCTGCTACCGGCATAAAATCTACAACCCCTTCCATCCTTCCTTCCCTTACGTCGCTACCCAGTGCCCTTTCTCTTTCGATTTGTAAAGTTCCCAAGCCGATTATTCTCGCTTTACCATCTCTGTCGCATGATAAAGGACACAAACGCATTCTCATTTTATATGTTTCCTAGGTTTGACCAACACCATGCCTTCTGTTTTCACGAATGAAATAAAGTCATAGGTGGTTGTTTATGATTTTGTGGTGCCAATTTTGATAAGCTTCCAGACTGCGTAACACATATGGTAAAGTTAGGGAATCGAAATGACTGAGCGGTTGCAATGAGTGACGAACAGAGAAGGTGATCGGACGTGGAGCTGTTGCTTGTTTCCTAAGACTCTGGCAAGGAAACAAGTCTCCGGAGATCTGCGTCATTCTCAAAACGCGTCGCACGCTTCCTCAAGATCTATAAGCTTCATCTGTTTTCTTTTTCTGCCAAAAAGGGTAAAATTTAGCAAGAACAAATTAAAAACTCTTTTTCAAATTATACACTTTAGTGAAGTCCTGCACACCCACCGTGAGCCTTCTAGCATTCGATGACCTCCTACACACCACCACTCGGAACTCCGCGCTTTCGTATGACGCGCGGTCACTCCATCAGTCCTGCACACTTCCACCGGGGACCGGCGGAATTCTACGACGTCCTGCAACACCCTGTTGGGTCATCTGCTTTCTTCGCCAAAAAAGGTAAAATTTAGCAAGAAACAAAAAATTAAAAAACCTTCAACATCTTTTAGTGGTCCTGCACAGGTCTCCACTGCGAGCCTCGTAGTCATCTGATGACCTCCTACACACCACCACCGAACCTGGGCGGCTTATGACGCGCTGCACACCACTGGGGTCCCCACTTCCACTGGGGGACCATGAATTCTACGACGTCCTGCACACCCCCTGCTAGTCTTGCACACTTTCTATGAGATCACTGCGCACCCCACTTCTGGGTCCTGCACACTTTCTATGACGTCCCGCACATTCCCCATTAGTGGTCCTGCGCACTTTCTTATGACGTCCTGTACACCCTATTAGGTCCTGCACACTTTATACGACGTCCTGCACACACCCTGTTGGGGTCTTGGGTACACTTCCATGACGTCCTGCACACTCCCACTTGGGTCCTGCATACTTTCTATGACGCTCTGCAGCACTCCCACTGGGTGTCTCTGCACCTTCCCAGTGGGGACCCATGCACTTTCTATGCACGTCCTGCACACTCCCATTAGGTCCCGGCAGCACTTTCTGATGACGTCCTGCACACCCCATCATCAGGATCCCCTGCGCACTTTCTATGACGTCCTGCACACCCTATTAGGTCCTGCACATTTTAGTATGCGACGCCTGCACACTCCCATTTGGGTCCTGCACACTTTCTATGACGCTCTGCACACTCCCACAGGTGTTCTGCACAGTCCCACTGGGGACCTGCGCACTTTCTATGACGTCCTGCACCCTGCTATTAGAGTTCCTGCAACATTTTCTACGACGCCCCGCACACTCCCATTTAGGTCCTGCACACTTTCTATGATCGTCCTGCACACTTCGACTGGGGTCCTATCCGCTTTCTTATAACGTCCTGCACATTCCCATTAGGGGTCCTGCACACTTTCTATGACGCCCCCTGCACACTTCGACTGGGGTCCTATCCACTTTCTATGACGTCCTGTACATTCCTCATTAGGGTCCTGCACACCTTCTATGGACACCCTGCACACTCCCATTTAGGGTCCTGCACACTTTCTATGACGCCCCGCACACCTCTGCACTGGGGACTTCCACTGGTATCTGCTCCTACTTTCTATGACGCCCTGCACACTCCCATTTGGGTCCTGCGCACTTTCTGTTATGACGTCCTGCACACTTCTAATGGGGTCCTGCCCACTTTCTATGACGTCCTGCACATTCCCATTAGAAAGTCCTGCACACTTTCTATGACGCCCTGGCACACCTGACCACTGGTGTCCTGTCCCACTTTCTAGATCGTCCTGCACGCTCCCACTGAGGTCCTGCATACTATCGGTAACGCCCTGCATACCCGCAAACCCCAGGCGATTCTGTACGTTTGGCGTCCTGCATCCATTACTATTAAATACTCTACACTGACCTGATGAGTGCTTAGCCCTCCAGAAGCGTTAGGACGACTCCATAGAAGTTTTCAGTGACCCACGGCCAAAAGTGCGCCCCACTGTAATGACAAAGTCGATTGCCCGGAGGCGGCGCAAGAGATGATTCAAGCTGATTTTGGGAACCCAGATATGTCCTACTCCACCTGGTCCGTAATGGTAACACCAGCCAGGCATTTGGATCGGCTAACATGGTGATCTGATCGGCCATTCCTAAGATCGGCGAGACACACACACACACACACACACACACACACACACACACACACACACACACACACACACACACACACACACACACACACACACACACATGCCACACACACACACACACACACACACACACACACACACACACACACAGCCACACACACACACACACACACACACTGGCCACACACACACACACACACACACACACACACACACACACAGCACACACAGCCACAATATTACACACACACACACACACACGCACACAAGGGCAGCACACACACACACACACGACACACACTACGACACATGGTCGTCACACACAGCCACACACACCAACACCGACACACACACACACACACACACACTACTATCACACACACACACACACAATAATCACACACGACATCACACACCAACATCACACATCACACACAATATCATCACAATAACACACCAACACACACACACACCAATAACACACACCAATAATAATGCACACATGGCAATAACACACACACACAATTACAGCTATTACACATACACATACACACAATAATCACACATGTTATTACACACACATACACGCACACAATAATAACACACACACACACACACACACACACACACACACACACACAATACCACACACACACACACACACACACACACACACACACACACACACACACACACACACAATACCACACACGGGACACACCGGACTGCTTTAAGTATAAGATGCAGCGGCGTCGGCCGGCTGACGCCGGCCTTCTGGCTGCTGGGGTCCGACTACGCTGGAACCATTTGTAGCGGCGGCTGACACAGGCTGGCGCTCGTGGTCGGCTGACGCCGGCCTTCTGCCGCTGGGGTCCGACTACGCCGGTCGCACGAAGGGCTTCCGCCGGCATCTTGAGTATAATCGACATCCCGCTGGACTTAGCGTGGAGTTGGCGTTCAGGAAGCCTTTTTCACGC
Organism: Aplectana chamaeleonis; assembly: GCA_029168955.1. Lineage (NCBI taxonomy): Eukaryota > Metazoa > Nematoda > Chromadorea > Rhabditida > Cosmocercidae > Aplectana > Aplectana chamaeleonis. The sequence goes on along the minus strand of JAPDOI010000376.1, from coordinate 25,650 downwards.
TCGCCGGCTATCGCCGGCCTCTGTCGCTGGAGTCCGGTTGCGCCGGGCCCATGAGCTTGGCCTCACGACAACGCTCTGAGCAATTCAGAAGTTACTAAGCATTTCAAACCTTAGGCAAACCTTGCTTAACCTACTTTCTTATGCAGCTGTACACCGACCTCTCTTCTCTGGTTTTAAGAAGTCCTAAAATGAAGTAGCTCATATTTTATATCCATTTCTGTCATGAGATAAAGACTACCGCTGTTTCACAGATTTAGCGTAAGGGCCTCCATGACCAAACTGACACCCTGCTACTTTTTATTAAGCCAAATGAAGTATAATGATGTTTGTGTTTTCTGGATGCATATTTTGATTAACTCACATTTCCACCGTATATAAACCCGATTAAGAAAGGTTGTTGCGCATATAAACAGCTAAAGCAGCTGAAATGCGTGGTTAAGAGTGAGGGAGACGTAAAGAAAGGTGGTAGAGGTGGAGTTCACCAAGAGTGTTCTCATTTACTTATCAATGAGAAGCGTCGGGATTGGAGATCAATGAACATGAAACTCATTGCAGCACAAACCGCTCTGCCTCAATCTGGTATCGAGCGTGTTGGTATGGGATTGATGCACATTGATCCCCAGCCGACCGTGGCTTCTCATTTATAAGTAACGAGATCACTCTTGATGGACCCACTATATACACTCTTATAGATGCACAAACGATTGTGGAAGTTCCTGCGCCGCCACCCACTTCGGTCCCGCACACTTTCATTACGGTGTCCAGGCGCACTCCCACTTGGATATCCCGCATACTCCCTATGGCGTCTGGCGCTCCCACTCCCACTGGGTGCCAAGCACACCTACACGGCATCCGGCTCATCTTCCACTTCGGTCATCCGCACACTTCCTACGATCGTCCGGCCCACTTGCATTTGGGTCCCAGCCACACACTTCCTTGCGGCGTCCTACGCATTCTCCCAACATCACTGAGTCCCGCAAACTTTCTCACGGCGTCCCGCGCACCCCCACTTGGGTCACGCACACATTCTTCGGCGTTTTGCGCAGTTCCATTTGATCCCGCACGCTTTCCTATGGCGACGTCCGGCACCGTGGCACTGTCCCACACTTCGGTCCCACACACTTCCTACGGCGTCCCGCGCATTCCCACTTGGAGTCCCGCACACTTTCTATGGCGTCCCAGCGCACCTACTTTGGGTCACGCGCACACACTTTTTACGGCGTGTCTGCAAAAATTCTACGGTCCTGCACATTTTCTATGGCGTCCTGAGCACTCCCACTTGATCCCGCACTACCCCTACGGCGTTTGGCGCACTCCCACTTGGGATCCCCGTATACCCTCTACGCATGGCGTCTCGGCGTACCTCCTACTGATCGTGATATCCCTGATGGTGTCAGCACTGCCACTTGGGTCCCACATCACCAACAGCGTCCGATCGCACTCTCACTTTGTGGTCCCGGCACACTTTCCACGCACGTCCGGCGCACTCGCACTGTACTGGGTCCCGCACACTTCCTGCGGCGTCCTGCGCATTCCCACTTGAGTCCCGCACACACTTTCTACGGCGTACTGCGCACCCCTGCTTGGGTCTCCCGGCAACACATTCTTCTCGGCGTGCTTGCGCAGTTCCACTTGGATCCCGCACGCTCCTACGCCGACGTGTCCCGCGCATTCCTCTCACTTGAGTCCCGCACACTTCTCTATGGCGTCCCGCGCACTCCCACTTGGGTCACGCACACACTTTTCACTTAGCGTCCGGCGCCCTTCCTACCTTGGGTCCCGCACACTTTCTATGGCGTCCTGCGCACTCCCACTTGGGTCCCGCACACTTTCTTTCTTCGGCGTCTTGCGCACTTCCACGGTCCCGCACACTTTCTTCGGCGTCCTGCGCACTCCCAATCTGGGGGTCCCGCACACTTTCTCCATCGGCAACCCGTTCGCACTTTCCCATTTGATCCCGGCACGCTTTCTACTGGCGTCCGGCGCACTCGCACTTGATCCCGGGCACACTTCCTTGTACGGCGTCCCGCGCATTGCCACTTGGGTCCCGCACACCTTTCTATACGTGGCGTCCCGCGCATTGCCACTTTGCAGTACGCCGCACACTTTTTCTACGGCGTCCCGCGCACTGTCCACTTGGGTCACGCACACTTTTCACGGCGTCCTGCGCACCCTACCTTGGGTCCCGCACACTTTCTATACGTATGCGTCCTGCGCACTCCTGCATTTGGGTCCCACATTTTTCTAGTGAGGTATGTCCTGAGCACTCCCACCATTGGGTCCCGCTCCACTTCTCCTACGGCGTCCGGCGCACTTATCCCCATCTGGGTCCCGCGATACACCTTCTCACGGCGTCCTGCGTGCACTTCCACTCTGGGTCACGCACACTTTCTTCGGCGTTTGGCGCAGTTCCACCCTGGATCGCGCATACTCTGCTATGCGTCCGGGGCACTGCCTACTGGGCAGCATCCCACTACACTTCCTACGGCATGTCCCGCGCATTCCCACTCTTTCTGGAGTCCTGCACACTTTCTATGGCGTCCCGGCGCACTCCACCTTGGGGTCACGCACACTTTCTTTACGGCGTCCTGCGCACTCCTACTTGGGTCCCGCACATTTTCTATGGCGTCCTTGAGCACCCCACCTTGGGATCCCATGCATACTCCCTACGGCGTGAAGGGGTTGGCATGCAACTCCCACTTGGATCGCGCATACCCCCTACGGCGTTCAGCAAACTGCCACCGGTCCCACACACTTTCTCAACAGCGTCCGACGCACTCTACTTTGTAGGTCCCGCACACTTCCTACGACGTCCGGCGCACTCGCATTTGGGTCCCACACACTCCCCCTGCGGCGTCCCGGGCGCATTCCCACTTGAGTCCCGCGCACACTTTCTACGGCGTACTGCGCACTGCGCCACCCCAATTGGGTCCCATTATTCTTCGGCGTTTCTGCGGTCCGATCCCGCACGCTATCTCTTCGGCGTCCGGCGCAGTTCCACTTGAGTCCCGGCACACTCCCTACGGATGAGCGTCCCGCTGGCGCACTTCACTCTTCTGGGTCCCACACACTTTCTGGCTGGCGTCCCGCGCACCCACTACCTGGGTCCCGCACACTTTCTCTACGGCCATGTCCGGCGCACCTACCTTTGGGTCCCGCACACACTTTCTTTACGGCGTCCCGCGCACTCCCACCTTGGGTCCCAGCACACTTTCTCCGGCGTCTTGCAGCACTTCCACTTGGGTCCCGCACACTATTCGGCGTCCTGCGCACTCCCACCGTCCTGGGCACATTTTCGGCGTTTGCAGTTCCACTGGATCCCGCACGCCTTGCATGACGTTTGGCGCACTGCCCACTTGGGGGTCCCGGCACACTTTCCAGTCCGGCGTCACCGCGCATTGCCACTGGGTCCCGGGCACACCTTCCTGATGGCGTCTCCGCGCACTCCCACTCTGGAGTCCCGCACACTTTTTTCGGAACGGCGCGTCCGGCGCACCCTGCCTTGGGTCACGCACATTTTTCTACGGCGTCCTGCATGGCACTCCCGGGCTTTGGGTCATTGCACATCTTTCCTATGGCGTCCTGAGCACTCCCACTTGGGTCCCGCACACTGGTCCCACGGCGTCCGTTAAGCACTCCCCACTTGGGTCCCGCACACTTCCTTGGCTACGGCGTCCTGCGCACTTCCACTTGGGTCCCGCACACCCCTTACGGCGTTTGGCCCGCACCTCCCACTCTGATCCCGGCATACCCATTTACGGCGTTTGGCATCGCCACTTGGGTCCCACACACTTTCAACAGGGATCCGGACGCACTCTACTTTGTGGTCCCGCACCTTTACGTGACGTCCTGGCGCACTGCTCACTTGGGTCCCACATTACTTCCTGCGGCGTCTGACGCACTTCCCACTTGGAGGTCCCGCACACTTCCTAGCCGGCAGACGTCCTGGCGCACTGCATTTGGTCCACACTTGTCCCGCAACCAGCTTTCCCACTGAGTCCTGGCAATACTTCCTGGCGCGTATCACCCCACTCTGGGTCCCGCACCTTTCCCATGTCCCACCACTTAAGTTTCTGCACACGGCACAGGTCCGGCGCACTCTACCTTGGGTCCCGCACACTTTGATGGCGTTCCTGCGCACTCCCACTCTGGGTCCCGGCACACTTTTCTCGGCGTCGTCTTGCGCACTTCCGCCATACTTGGGTCCCGCACACTCTTTCTCCGGCGTCCCCAGTGTACTCCCACTCTGGGTCCCGGGCACACTTTCTACGGTGTCCGGAAAGCACACTATCTCGGGTCCCACACACTATATTTTTTACGGCGTCCGGCGCACTTCTACCTTGGGTCCCGCACACCTTTCTACGGCGTCCTATTTTAGCACTTCCACTCTTCTGGGTCCCGCACACTTTCTAGGCGTCGTCCTGTGCACTCGCCACCTTGGGTCCCACACAACATTCTGCACGGCGTCCGGCCATGCACTCTTCACCTGGGTCCCACACACTTTCACGGCGTCCGGCGCACTTCCTACCTTGGGCCCCGCTGCACACTCTTTCTACGTCGTCCGGCGCACTCTCACCTTGGGTCCCACACACTTTCTACGGCATATGTCCGGCGCACTCTACCTTGGGTCCCACATGACACACCTTTCATACGGCGTCCGGCGCACTTCTCTACCTTGGGTCCCGCACACTTTTCTACGCCGTCGTCCGGCGCACCCTACCTTGGGTCCCACACACTTTCTATGGCGTCCGGAGCACTCTACCTTGGGTCCCCACACACTTTCTACGGCGTCCTACGCACTTCCACTTCTGGGGGTCCCGCACACTTTCCGGCGTCCGGCGCACTCTACCTTGGGTCCCACACACTTTTGCTACGGCGTCCGGCGCACTTCTACCTTGGGTCCCGCACACTTTCATTACGGCGTCCTACGCACTTCCCACTGGGTCCCGCAACACTTTCTCCGGCGTCCTGCACACTCCCACTCTGGGTCCCGCACACTTTCTACGGCGTCCGGCGCACTCTACCTCCGGTCCCACGACATTTTCCACTGGCGTCCGGCGCACCCCACCTTGGGTCCCACACACTTTCTACGTAGTCCGGCGCACTCTACCTTGGGTCCCACACACCTTTATACGGCGTCCGGAGCACTCACCTTGGGTCCCACACTTTTTCTACGTGGCGTCCTACGCACTTCATCACTCTGGGTCCGGGCACACTTTCTACGGCGTCCGGGGCACTCCTACCTTGGGTCCCACACACTTTCTACGGCGTCCGGCGCACTCTCACCTTGGATCCTGCACACTTTCTACGGCATGTCCGGCGCACTTCACTCTGGGTCCCGCACACTTTCTACGTCGTCCGTCGCACTCTACCTTGGGTCCCACACACTTTATACGGCGTCCGGCGCAACACTTCACCTGGGTCCCGCACACACTTTCTACGTCGTCCGTCGCACTCTCACCTTTGGGTCCCACACACTCTCCCACACGCTGCGTCCGGCGCACTCTACCTTGGGTCACGCATTACTTTCTACGGCGTCTCATTTACGCACTTCCACTTGGGTCCCAGCAAAATCTTCTACGTCGTCCGGTTACGCACTCTCCCACCTTGGGTCCCACACATCTTTCTACGGCGTCCGGCGCACTCTACTCTTGGGTCCCACATTAATTTTCTCACGGCGTCCTACGCACTTCCACTCTTGGGTCCCGCACACACTTTCTTTCATGTCCTGGGCACACTCCCACTTGGTCCCGCACGGCTTCTAATACGGCGTCCTAGCCGCACCTTCCACTTGGGTCCCACACACTTTCTACGGCGTTCCCAGCGCGCTCTTGGAGCCCGTACCCAGTTGGGTCGCCCTGTCTTGAAAGCTGAATCCGAATAAACTGGTCAAACAAACGCGCACAGAGAAACGCACACATACATACATACATACATACATACAGTTACATACATACACACGCACATACACACTAATTTACCACCAATCAAATATATGATCGTTGAGATACATACATACATACATACATAAACACACACGCACACAATGGGAAATCTTCTAACAAAATATATATCGTAGGATATAGAGTGAAGCCACTCTGGGACGCTCTTACATCAGGAAGCCACTTTCGCAAGCCCTTTACAATCTTTCGAGTTTGAAGGCAGTGTCTACGATATAATTTCGCGTTCTCGGTTTTCGGCCGGAAAATCGAAAAAGTTCAGCGTCTCATTGGAGCACCAAATGGGGTCGAAAGAACGAACGAAACGAGCCCGGAAAAAGTCTCCATACGGTTCCGAAATCGCTTTGCGCTGGCCCTTCCGTTCGCGGTCTGAGTTTTCCACAGAAACAGTTTGGTCTCGCTTCTGACATTAGCATTGGAGCGCGAGCTGGGAGGCCAGTGAGTTTTAGCATTGGGGCGCATTTGCGCATCGCTGTGTACTTCAGGCCCGTCTTCGGTCACTTACCACCCCACGACGTCGCGGCAGCCTCCTGTCTCGCAGCGCAGATGGGTGCTGGTGGTCAGGGAAAGAGAGGCAGCGCGCAGAGACGGAGAGGTGGCCAGCAGCGCCTGGCTGCCGAACGAGCCCGCCGCCAGCAGCTCGTCGACGTTATGGGTGCAAACGATTCTTCGGAGAGTTTGCGGATGGATTTCTGTAAATGGTGTGACTTTCACGTGAGGGGCTGACATCAGTTGCTCTCATCGATTGGTCAATGTAGTGACCGGCAACTCACATCTATTTCTCTCAACAAAAATCTCGAACAATTTTGAGGCTGAGCCCACAAAGTTCTGTTCAAAAGGGTGTCGCTTTTTGATACACCATTTGGTTATTGCAAGAGAGAGCGAAATAAAACTCCAAAAGTTTCTAAGCGAGTGCAACCTTGACGACTTGGGACGACGACTTTGCTACAACTTTTTATAGCAGATTTGATTTGAATAGCTCTTGCTCATCTGCATTTTCTGTGTTTTGATCCCAAGGGATGCTCGTGATACACTTTTGCATAAAGGTTACGAGTTTCACCGGGCGTTTCCTTGGCAAGTATTTTTTAAGTTCTCTACTTATAGTACAGACTTGAGAAGAAATTCTTCCTTTCGTAACTCGAAGATTGAAAGATTCTGACTTGATCTCATTCATTTAATCAGTGATATGGTTTGTTTGATTTAGTAAGGTAATCACATTTTATTTGAGCACTCATCCATTCCATGAACCTCAAACTTATATCATATAGTGGAAGCTAGTCCTCCGCAGTAGAAAATTACAAACTCCGATTGAAGTGTAAATTAGAATTCAGGTTTATAGTAAAAATTATATAATATTAGATACATGAATTTACTTGTTTATTATCTCTAAACAACTCAGCAACCTCTGTGGTTCTTTACTAAAAGATACTTAGAGATTAGAATTGTTTGAATCATCTTTGAATATACAGTTTTTATGCTTATTTATTTAATGAAATATATAATTAGAGGAAAATCAAGAAAAGGGAAAATAAACAAAATAATGGGAACAAAAAGAAAGAGAATGATAAGAAAAGAGAATAATAAGAGGAGAAAAGAAGAAGAGGATGAAGAAGCAAGTTGAATAAAGATAAATAAAAAGCGAAAAAGATGAATATGGATAATTAATAAACCAAATCAGAAAGGAAAAGAAGGAAAAATATGAATAGGGTTAAAGAAAAAGAGAAGGATGGAAAAGAAGATGTTGAAGAAAATGAATAAGTTGAACAAAAAAGCCAAGGAAACAGATAGAGAAAAGGAAGGAAGAGAAAAGGAGAGATGAATGGAGAAGTGATTGAAGAAATTGATGACGGTGAAATACAACAAAAGGTAGGGTCAATAATAAGAAAAGTCTAGTATTTAAGTGTAAATAATAAAACCTGTAAACATAGTAAATGGTGATCATGTTCTACTTCACTGAGCTGACACAAGATAAGAAACACGAAAAACATTCAAGTTCAACCAAATTTCACGATATGTAACTGTCTACTTAATCCTCTTCATGTCCCAGAATCTTATATAGCATTCTGCTTTTCTTTCATTTCTTGTTTTTCCTTTTTCCTGTAATCAGCTTCTTCTGTCATTCCTTTTCTTCTTCTTGCCACTTTCTTTTTCCTTTGAACCTCTCCTTTCTTACTTACTTACTTTCTATCATTCTCTTCTTTCTTTTTTCTCTCTTCCATCCTTCCTTCCACCATTCATTCCTAGTGTTATTTTCTCCACTTTCATCTTCTTCTTTTCTCTTTCTGCTCAGTTGCCTCAAAATCTTATTTCTCCTCCGTCTTCCTCTTCTTATGATCTTCTTCTCTCCATATTGTTTTCTTCCATCACTTTTTTCCTTTGTCTTCACCTCTTTTTGCTTTCATCAGTCATTTCTTTGCAATTTTCGTTGTTCCTCTTTTCTACTCATATTCTTTCTCTAATGCTTCTTTACTTGAACTTCTTCCACTGGCATGTCTGATCCTTTTGCCTCTCTCTCTTGGATTATCCGCCTCAAATGTCTTCTTTTTGCTTTTTCGATTTTTCCCTACAACTTCTTAATTTTTTCCTTTATTCCTCCGTTACTGACTCCTGACGTTGCTGTGGTTCTCGGAGCCAAATTCCGGTCCGCTTTTATGATTAACGTCTGAACGATTACACAACTGAATGATTATCGTGCTGGGACCATTTGGTCCCGATTAATGATTCCACCTTTCTCTCAGCATGATACACACATGCGTCGCGTGGCGCAAAATCCGTAGTCCTCAATCGCGGACCGGAAGTTGGGTCCGAGAACGACATCTATATTACATCTGCATCATGAAACTAGGAAAATTGTCCTTTATATAGTCACCTATAAGAACAGGTTAAAGTGAAAGAAGAAAAGGAGAATCAGGAAGGATAAGAAACAAATAGAAAAAAGAAGATTGATGAAACGGGTTAACAAAAAAGAAGAAGTAGTAGAGAAAGAAGAGCAAAGTTAAATAAGGAGAACGACGTATATAGACTAGAAAAAGGGGAGAGAAAAAGAGAAGGAGATGAGGAGATTAAAGGGAAACAAGTGGATAAAAGGTGATGTGTAGGAAAGAGAGAAGGAGCAAAAAAAGAGAAATTGAGGAGATGAGTGAAGCAACGATGGGGTAAATATAAAGGAAAAAGGAGGGAACAGAAGAAAAAGATGAGGATAGAAATAAGATTAAGATGAAGGAGGATGAGAAGACGAGAAGAGTGAAACTAGGGAAGAAGTAGAAGCAAGAAGATGCGTAATTCAAAAAAGAACGACAGACATGAGAAAAGGAAGAAAGAGGAAGTGATAAGGAAAACAAAAAGCAAAGCAAACAGTAGAAGTTACCAAGTCATGTTATTGAAGGAGGAAATTGAAGTGAATGGCAAGGTGTCATGAAAGTTTTATTGAACTCAAATGTTCAGTTAGGTTCGTATCTTGTTTCAATAGTCGAATTTAACACTGTCCACTATTCTTTGTGCATGTTCAATAAAAAAATGAGCTTTATTAAATTTGCTCAAGCTTTTCAAAGATTGCTGGTGATTTGCAGCTTTTTGAACAAAGCTTTCGAGATGATTTGCAAATATTTTCGAATGCACATTTCAGCATTGTGACGTTGGGGATGCCCTCCTCTTCAAATTATTATTATCTTTGTTGTTTCCAAACATTTTTCAAAGTAGAGGCATTCTGTTTATAAGTTACACTATTACCTTCAACGTCCCGTAGTGTTCTATAATTTCCGTAAAATAGCATTGCGATAAGTACAACCAACTTCTTGTGCGGTTTTGTTCCCCGTTAAAGAAGGAAATGGAACGGCAATGCCTACGACCAGAAAAGTGCTACGATGGAATTTTGAAAAACTGCATTCCTGACCTGGAATAAATAATTTGTAGAATAAAAAGCAATACAACTGGATGCCTTAATCTTCTGTTTTAATAAAGATGAAGCAATAGCTAGGTGGCTGTCGGCCTCCTCTGTAGATCACATGGTACAAGCCTTCCGCCAGTATCCCTCGAAACCGTACTCTTAAAGGCATCGTACACAGATGAAAACCATATTTGGGCTTTTTGATGTTTTCCTGCTGTATCTTTCCCTATAGCAGACTAACGGTAGCAAAACGCCCCTCAAAAACGTCAAGTTTTTGAGAAAAACCCATTTTTAGAAAGTTCAGTAGCAAATTTGACTTTCGCGCCAGCATCAACTTGAATAGTTGCGCAGAGAATGCAGCAGAACAGTTTTATTTCGCGTTCCTTGGCGCAGCGTTGGAAGCGCAATTCACCAAATATGCCGCTCAACTACGACTTCAGCGAAATTAAAATGGGCTACTCCACCTGTTGCGTCCAGTGCTGCCGGCTGCTTTCGATCGAGTGCCTCAGCTCCGGAAATCGACTGGCGTGACAGCCCTACGACGAAGTCAAGGCACACCCGCCTTCAGCAGCCCAGGAGCTTTGTTCCTTGTAACAACCCATCGACCCCAAGGCCGGCCCCCAAACCCAGGGAAGCCATTTTGAGGTGAAGCGAATCTTCACTCAGAGACGGTTTTGTAACTCCAAACTTTCTGAGTGACATTGTCATGGCCTACTAGTCCGAGAACCGAACGCATAAACCTACATCTGGTTTTCATCGTGGACGATGCCTTTAAACCGCTGGAGTCTGGTACTAAGGAAAAGCATTTTTAAACCAAAGTGTCTGAATAATCCAAGTGGTAGAAGAGCATTTATTTTGAATCAGTTGAAGCTTGATGGGAAACTCCAGAACATTTTCGTTTACTTGATTTCGACTTCGAGAACAACTTTCTGCTTGTCGCCGTAACGAACCATTTATAGTTGTTCTTACGTGGATAACAACTTGAGACTCACTCAACTTGTCATCAACAATTGCTCTTACTGTAAGAACAACTCTATAATGCTGTGCGCAGCCAAATGCTGTTATCTAGTTGTTGGTACCGTATAGCAGAATGTAGCTGATAAGTATAGTCTATAAACTTCAAACAACACTTTGCCATCCACCAAAACACTACTCTGTCGCGGGAGAGAGTATCTCTCTGCACACTGAGGTGGAGGAGTTGTCCCATGTTTTGCGGAACTTTGGTTCCACACCTGGGACCGCTTCACGGTATTGAGTCGCGTGACGTGTCGAACTGCAGAAACGGGACAACTCCTCCCTCTGTGTGTAGAGAGAATCTCTCCCTCTGTCGCTACATTGATTTCGTGCAGTGAGACATACTAGGAATCAATGAAGGGATAAAGTAGTTTTCCCAGTTGGCTCAAACCTTATCTCATGTGTAGAACACTAACCAGGGCTTACCTTAAATTTCCGGTGGGCTCTTATAAAACCATGCGTTGATAGTTGTAGGTATAGGATACAGCATTGATAGTCCGTTTTCCGAATCCGCTTAATGATTCAGCGCTTTAATTTGCAGGTTATTTCCAAAAAAGTGGAGCATGTTTTCACTGGCTTTGCGTAGATAAAAGTACACGAATGGCAATTTCAAAGGCGTTCAAAAAAATGTTTCGAGTTGGGCTTAAGAAGCAGTTTTCTAGGGCTTGTTTGGAGGCGTTAATGACGAACATGTAGTCCATTTGTCACATATTTATACAAATTCGGCCTGATTTGGTGCGAAGCTTAAAGGCAGTGTTCTACGATAAAAAACCATGTCTAAATTTTGGTGGAGATCGGCAGCTGCGGGTCCTAAGCGCGCAACCCTAACTGTGAAAAAACTAAGAAAAATGAGCTTTGAACGGTCCCCTACGGCCCTAAGTTGGACACCCGTCAGCCTCGTCACACCCAGATGCACTTTTCCACGCCCACCTATGTGAACAAATGAATGCTCGGTGTGAGATGGCGATGACTTCCGATCAATAGCGGCCGTTCTTCCCCCTCATTCTCAACTTCTCTCTTTACTCAGGTCAGCTCGCATACATCGGCAGCAAAAGACGGAAGTTACAAGCCTCGGATAACTCGTCCACCATGTTTCCTTTGCTCAATCTTTGAGGGACCATAACTCCATTTCCAGAAGGTCTTGTACGATTACAGAGACATCATTGGAATCAGCATGAAGCCGTTTTCAAGATAGGCGGAAAAAACAGAAAAACGATTTCCATCGTGAACACTGCCTTTAAAAATGCAGGAAATTTCGCTCACAAAACGAACTTTTGACGATTTTGAGAACGCTGCCTTGAAATCGCCTTTGAAACTTTCTTACATAGGGCGTTATTCATGCTGCCCTAACACGAATATTTTTATCCCGTTTATCGATTTTCTTCCAAGATTCACGGGGTAGATTGCGGTGGGTATACGATAGCCTGGTCGAAGTCTCAGATTTGGACTAAAATTTCACTGTGGATGTTATTTGGGACGCTGAACACGAATTTGATGTCTAATTTTCGATTTTTCGAAGTTTTAGGAGGTAACTCAATCGCCAGTTAGAAGGCATTATGCCCACCGTAACCTGCAGTAAACCTAAGTTTGGCCGGATTCGGGTTCAGCACCTAAATAACACCAGGTTGAAACTTTTTTTCTGCACCCCCAAAAATCCCCTGAATGAAAACTTCAATAAAGGAATTCGTCAGACCCGCGTGGCAGCACAACAGCCGAACTACGGCTATGGTGCTTGACTGTGGTTTGGCATTGAGCGGTCGGTCTTTACAAGCGCTCTCGACATCACCAAGAAGATGAAAGAAGCAACGGCCGAAGAATGCAGATCCAAAAACAATCCACATGTTGACCAGGAAGGTGGATAACCTGACAGCGGATGTGAGTGCTATTCTGTCTTGAGAACCTTACTCTACAGAACAATTTTGACTCTATTGAATCTACTTTACGAGACTCCGCAAAATGGTCTGATGGATTTGATGGCAAGGCTCCTTCCGCATTTCGATGGTAGCGATTCCGTTCGAAAAAGACATATGCTTCTGCAGCTAGTAAGGGATTGCCGTCAAATAGCTCGCCAATTTTGATCGTACGCTCAGCCATGAAAGAAGAAGAAAATAGCTTCAGAACGGCAAAAAATCGTTAGCATCACTCGATTACGCAAAACTGATGAGGAAGTGATCCAGAAAGAAATTGACATCGCCAACTTGTTGATGACTCCGTTGCATTGCCGCCGAAATCAAAAGAAGATGTGTCGGTTTTTTCGCCAAAATCAAGGTTTGAAGCTTTGCACGCTGGACAAATCCCGCGAAACAGCTTCTACGCACTTACGCCGTTGTTCAGAGCCAATTCATCATTAAAAGGGATAGAAGGAAACGACAGCGCGGGCCAGATTTCTCCCATCCGAGTTGGAACAGTATCGTCAATTGTGGAAGGAGTGCATGGAGAAGAACGAGAAATCAGGGAAGGATGGAAATGGGTCGTCAAAGAACTCGAAGAGCAGTTCAAGTGAGACAGCATGCGCTGAATGGAAACGAAGAAGACGGAAAAGAAAACCATGCGGAACGAGCAGGAAAAAAAGCGTCGCAGATCATCGGAACCCACGTAGAGAAGTTAAATGCGACAGGAGAACACGATCATCAAGTAACATCTCCTGTGCAATAGTCAACTGTCGCTCAGTTTTTCAAAAAGCTCCCACTTCTCAACCACATGGCTGCATATTACCGCATCGAAATGTTTTGCTTGACGGAAACGTGGGCGGACGAAACAATGGCCAACAAACGCGATGTTGATCACTGGATGGAAAGTTCGACATTTATCGTTGTGATAGAGTTACCGGTCAGCGAGAAAGGTGGTGTTGCAGTCTTACTTCACAAAACCTGCAAGGCAATATCAGTTCCATGCAGCATTCCAGAAGTAGTAGCAATTCTGAGGCTTCTACAAAGGGAAAAACAGTGTTCGACTAATTACTCTCTACGCATCCATCCCACAACGATTCATACGACTTCCTGAACGATGCATCTATGAGCTCATCGACAGATCTCGATTCCGCTGCATCATTCTCGGTGACTTTAATGCAGGACACATAGACTGGATAGATTTCTCAGCTCGCTGTTACGCACAATTTCAGAAGGTTTCCTAAACTTCTGCTCCCTGAACGGCCTCATCCAACATGTCCACTCCCGGCAGCATGCAATAACAATATCCTCGACCTAATTTTTTCCCCATCCCGAAGCCTCAATCGAAAACGTCCATATGTCACTCCAGATTCAGCAATCACTGTATCGTTTTCTTTCAACCCCAACCTTCTCACCAATCACACAGTCACAATCCACAACCCCTTCTTAATTTCCAAGTAGACTACAGGCAGGCTGACTTCCTTCTTGCCAATATCGACTGGTTAGGCCTCTTCAATGATGATGATGACGTGAACTCATGCCATGACAAATTCACAAAGCTGTCTATTCTATTATCAGTGTCTGCGCTCCTGTTCAAACTCGAAGACGAAGACATCATCCTGTTCATATCCGCCGCCTTCTATCAGGAGGAAGGCTCTGTCTCTGGCGACGTGAGGGAAACAGCGTTCAACTTACAAACACCTCCTTCAGCGATGCCGTAAAGCAGCCACAGAGCACGAAGCTTTCAATATAAGCGCAAAGCATTACAATCTGGCAATTCCAAATACTTTTTCTCATTTGTCAATCTGACCCATGTGCACGACACCGAATCAGTTTCTCCATAAGATGACCTCAAATGGAATTTCACACATGGAAGATGCACAGAAGTGCGAGATACTGTCAAGACAATATAATCTGTCTTCATCGTTGATGACGGGAACAATGCTCCTTTCGCACCACGAACTGATACTCCCATGCTGGATATCACGACTTTGCTCCCTATATTGTCGAAAAGCATATTCGAAGCCCCTTTAATACCCGCAAAGCTCTTCCAGATCTCCAGACAACTCCTCCCATCATCCTTTCTCCGACGCGTAGCCACTGCTATCGCCTCTTTCCCTCTCCCCACATCTCTTCAAACTGTCCTATGAACTCCACGCTCTACCAGAAATCTGGAAGGAAGCCATCATCCCACTCAATTTTCAAGAAGGATCGAAAGGATCAAGCAGTGAACCAACGCCCAGTGAGCCTCGTCAGTAACGTCTGCAAAGGTGATGGAATCAATAATCAGATGTAACATGCTGGATCACCTTACTTTCTACCGCCTCATATCCCCTAATCAGTTCGGCTTTCTTCCTCGTAAATGAACCACAACTCCAACTGCTGGCCTTCTGCAATGACCTCCGTTCTCATCGATCAATAAATCGCTCCCCTGTGGATGTACTCACGTGGACTTCTCGAAGAAGGCGTTCGACCGAGTCCCCACCCGAAGCTCCTCCTCAGAATTGTCACATTACGGAATACAAGGAGACACTCTTGCATGACTATCTAGCTTCCTGACCGAACGTTGGCAGTATGTCTGTATTGGGCGAAATGAAATCTTCAAAGTCAAATCACGTATTATCTGGAGTACCTCAAGGCACTGTTCTTGCCCCATTTCTGTTCCTGCTCTACATAAATGGACTACCAGGATGCTCTGAAAGTAAAACTGCAAGATGTTTTTGCTGGATGACGCCAAAGTCTACACCTGCTACGATCCCATTGCTCCCACGCTTTCCCGCTCTCCGGTCCCATCAAGGCCCTGTCCGAATGGTCTCAGCTCTGGCAGATGCCGCTTCGCCGCCGAAAAATGCTCAGTCATGTACTTTGGGAGGAACAACCGTTGATATCCATATGAAACATCCGGCACATTACTTTATACTTGCATCTCACCCGCGGCTCTTCTCGGCGTCTGGCTTTCCTCGGACTTGACCTTCTCAGAGCACGCATTGCCAAAAGATTGTTAAGAAATCATCGAGGATAGCTCAACGTATGTTACGCATTTTCCGAATACACGATATCTCACATCCTTATGAGAGCAGTTCACTGTGTACGTGCGTCCCATCCTGGAGTATGCCCAGCTGCATATCTTCCCCGCATAAAATTGAAGGAAGTCAATTCTATCGTGAATGTTAAACGTCGCTTCACCAAACGGCTGTTTCTCCGATGTGGGAGAACCGACATCAATTACGAACAGCGTCTCCAACGAACTACGTCAGCAAACTCTCAAAATCAGACGAAATATAATCGATATGGAAAATGATTTTACTCACTGTACAATGGACTCACGGACTCTCTGGACTAAATATTCGATCGAGCCAATACAATTACCTCACCGTGGACATCTGCGCCGACTGCGCCCGAAAGAAATTCCGAAAAGTTGGAAATGCTGTGGATTCTTCCCACCGCTCAATACTCGATTTAGGAACGGCGCACTCCCTACGGAGTGCGTTCTTCAACCAACCCTGGAGTCTTTCGAAAGATCACTATATAATCTGATCCCAGGAAAACTCTTTCCGGTTACGCAACTTCTTGGGCAACTTCAATTACAACTACTGATTGCATATATCTCATGGTCCTCGGCAATCAGCACGACAGCATAGCCACTCGTTTTGTTTATCTCATGGTACCCTTACAGTCAGCAACTAACCTTCATTTTATATCAACCACAGCCACTCATTGGCATAAGCATTGCATATATTTCCATGGTTCCTCGACAGTCCACCGACAGCATGGGCCAGTCTTGTGTATATCTCATGATTCCCGGCAATCAGCGACTAACCTATCAATTTTATCCACTGCAGCCACTCATTGGCCACTCAATGCAAATATCTCGTGATCGTTGACAGTCAAGGACAGTATGACTTATCATCTGTGAACTATCCACTACAACCGTTCACTTTGGTATATTTCATGGTTATCGACGTGCAGTCTGCGATAGCTGCTGACTTATCATCTTCTAACAATCAACTACAGCAACGTATTTGGTATATCTTCATGGTCCTTAGTAGTCAGCGACGGAATCGTGTACCATCTGCTATCAACTACATCCACTTACTGCGTAAATATCATGGTTTTCGACAGTCTAGCGGCCAAATCCGTCATCTTTCTATCGTCACTTGATATCAGTGCACGTGCCTTCTTCATGAATAAACATGAATGGATGAATGAATGAATGAATGAAATGAAAATGTCTTTATTTTGGAATCCCCGCAGCCATTCAGTCGAATTTCAAGCTACTGGTCATTTACGTACTGCCGCCAGACCTACAGCAAAGACAACATATGATTTTCCAAATCGCCACGAGGAAGTTTTAAAGGCAGCGTACACGCTTCGTAAACGTGGTTCAGGTACATACGGAAATAGAATGGTATGGTTCAGAACACAACGTCTACGCCCATGTTGTGAAGCGCCAAAGGACCCACAAGGCCGTTGACCAGGGCTGGGCACACATCCCGGCATAGCGAACCTGAATATGCACCCTCTTAGCTCCGGTAATTTTTAGGCACCCCCTTATGGGAAATCGAAATTGGCTGTTTTCCGAATAGTTGGACAGCCATGATCTTTACCTCCTGATTTTGATGAACAAGAATATAAAAAAGCACTAAATAGAGAATATTCCGAAAATGGCAAACAAAAAGGTAAGTGTAATTTCTGAACTTCAAAACAACCCCCAATGAGGGAAAACTTGTTAGTAAGACGGTAAGTTATGACACAAAGATAAAACATTTTTTCAATACACAAACAATTGAAAAGATTACAAACAACAGAATTACTACTATTGCAGTTATTAATGTTTCCTGTCGAATGTTTTCATAAAAACCTATGAAGGATTAGTTAATCTTTGTTCGATTGTTCTGATGAGGAAATCAGAACTATTTTGTGTTGTGGAACAATGTTAGGATTCATGTGATTCATGTAGGGAAGTAGAAAACCGGAGTTTTACCCTCCTAGAATGCCGCAATCCCTTAAAAAATCGGCTTTCCAAAGGATACGGTGTTTGTACGTTGCAGCTACACAGCGCACACGGGAATGGACGCGCACACACAATATTAATAAAAAACGTATTTTATTACAGAACAGGGAGGAGAAAAAGATTGAAACTGAAGGAAATGGAAGATGGTAAAGGTAGTCTATTCTGGATGTACCCATTTTAGAAATTTAATGTAAATAAACAACGTTAGAGCGGGTGTAAATATTTAGCCGTGACAAGGTTCATTCAAACAAACCTAGTTGATCAAAACTAGCATTAAACTGAGAGCAAAGGATACTGTTAGAAAGAGAAGAATCTGGCAAACTTCTTAGCATCAATGGGACCGGTTTTTAATATGATTTAAGCACCTTGAATCTCGTCCCGGTTTTACCCAGAAAACCGGGACAAAACCGGGACAAAACCGGGACAAAACCGGGACGAGTTTTAAGGTCCTTAAACCACATTGAATCCTTATACTTAAAGCAGTTATGTCCCGATGTGTGTGTGTGTGTGTATGTGTGTGCAAGTCTCCCGCATATCTTAGGAATGGCCGACCAAAACTTGTATGAAATGGTACCAACATTTAGGTGGGTGCGACATTTATCGATTACCAAAAATCAGCCCGAGTCACCTCTTACGTGCCTTCGGGGCAACCGGAGTTTGTCCCGTGGAGCGCACTTTTGGCCGTGGGTCATGATAACTTCTGCGAGTCGTCTAGCGATGCAAAAATGCAGGGCGCGTCATAAAAGGAGTGCAGGACCCCAGTGAGGGTGTGCAAGAAGTCATAGAAAGTGTGCAGGACCCTAATCGGAGTGTGCAGGACACGTCATAGAAAGTGCGCCCAGGCCCTAAGTAGGAATGTGCAGGACCCCAGCGGAAGTGTGCAGGACCCGTCATAGAAAGTGTGGAGGACCCTCAGTGGTAGTGTGCAGGGCGTCATGGAAAGTGTGCAGGACCCCAGCGGAAGTGTGCAGGACGTCGTAGAAAGTGTGCAGGACTCCAGTGGGAGTATGCACGACGTCATAGAAAGTAATGCAGGACCCCGGTGGAAGTGTGCAGGACATCATAGAAAAATGTGCAGGTCCCCAGCGGGGTGTGCAGGACGTCATTGAAAGTGTACAGGACCCCAAAAGGGAGTGTGCAGGACGTCATAGAAATTGTGCAGGACCCCAGCGGGAGTGTGCAGGACATCGGGTAGAAAATGTGCAGGACCCCAGAGGAAGTGTGCAGGACGTCATAGAAAGTGTGCAGGAC
This sequence comes from Aplectana chamaeleonis, assembly GCA_029168955.1. Lineage (NCBI taxonomy): Eukaryota > Metazoa > Nematoda > Chromadorea > Rhabditida > Cosmocercidae > Aplectana > Aplectana chamaeleonis. The sequence goes on along the minus strand of JAPDOI010000376.1, from coordinate 6,636 downwards.
CCCGGTGGAAGTGCGCAGGACATCATAGAAAATGTGCAGGTCCCCAGCGGGAGTGTGTGCAGGACGTCATTAAAAGTGGTTACAGGACCCCAAAAGGGAGTGTGCAGTGGACGTCATAGAAATTGTGCAGGACCCCAGCGGGAGTGTTGCCAGGACATCGTAGAAAATGTGCAGGACCCCAGAGGAAGTGTGCAGGACGTCATAGAAAGTGTGTGCAGGACCCCGGTGGAAGTGCGCAGGACATCATAGAAAATGTGCAGGTCCCCAGCGGGAGGTGTTGCAGGACGTCATAGAAATTGTGCAGGACCCCAGCTGGAGTGTGCAGGACATAACACGAAAATGTGCAGGTCCTGAGTAGGAGTGCGCAGGACGTCATTGAATGTGTGCAGGACCCCAACGCGAGTGTGCAGCACGTCACAGATAGTGTGCAGGACCCAAATGGTAGGGTGCAGGACGTCATAGAGGGTGCGCAGGTCCCCAGTGGGAGTGTGCAGGACCCCAGTGGGAGTGTGCAGGGCGTCAAGTAGAAAATGCACAGGTCACGAGTGGGAGGTGTGCAGGTCATCAAAAAGTTAGCAGGACCGCAGTGGGAGTGTGCAGGACGCGTTACCAAGAAGGAAGAATTTGAAAAAGGTTTTTAAATTTTTAATGCTAAATCTTAACCTTTTTGTGGGAGAAGAAAACAGATTAGAAAACATGAATTTTGAGAAGCGTGCGACGATGTTTCGGAGATTGACGCAGAACTCCTGAGACATTTTCTTGCCAGTTTTAGGAAACAAGCAGCAGGTCCACTTCCGCACCTTCTCTGTTCGCCACTCATTGCAAATCCGCTCAGTCATTTCGGATTCCCTAACTTCCAAAAACCAGTTTTTATATGTTGCAAGTCTGAGCTTATCAAAATCTGCACCACAAAAACATAAACAACCACCTACTAATTTCATTCATTGAGAACAAAGGGCATGACGTTGGTGAACTAGGGAAACATCATATAAAATGAGAATGCGTTTGTCCTTATCATGGGCGATAGAGACGGTAAGGCGAGATTAATAGCTTGTGAACTCTACAAATTGGAAGAAAGGGCAGTGGGTAGCGACGTACTCTGCCAATTCGAGATACTTGGGATAGCTTCGGGGAAAGCGGCCTCTTTTTATCACGCTCTGTTATCATTAGGCATCAAATTCACCTTTAGCGCCGTCATGAAAGCTTATCCGCGCAAAGGGTGAATTTGCTGAGCGGTTGGATATCCAGTCAGCGCAAAGCGTGAAAATACCGCCTGCGCTAACATGTTAATGCATATCAGTTAAGTTGAGCGGCTGGATACCACTCAGCGCAAAGGGTGAAAATTACCGCCGTTGCTGGCATCTCAGAAATTTCTAAACAAAATGAAAACATCCCAGCGAAAGCATGATAAAACGGAAGAATAATCACGTCTCAATGTGTTTACTATGAGCACCGCCGGTATAAAAGCGGCCTCATCCCCCCCAGAGTACTCATTCGGCAGCTTCTGCTGCCGGCCCTGAAGGTGACTCTCGGGTCACTCTCCGGAGGCCAGCATAATTTTGGTTGCTGGGAGGATACAGTGGGGTATCCTCACGACGGGGGAACGAGTTACGCCGGGGTCCGCAGAGGGTGGCTCCATCACCGCAGACCTCGGTAGAAGATTGATTACGCTCATGTTGCGGACAAGGGGGCTTCCTTGCTGTGGGACACTCCAAATTCGTGAAATTTTTTCGGGGTTAATTCACCTCATTTTCGGGGTGAATTGGACCCCTCTCTCGCTGCCAGTTCGCACCATTTTCACGGGAAATTCACCTCATTCTCACCTCTCCTAGCGGCAAATTCACCCATACAGTGAATTTAGCGCGGCAAATTAAGAACTTCATGCCGACTTTGGTGTACACCGGAGCATCAAGTCTCTTTTTGCTGCAGCATCAAGTCTCGAATTAGCCCAGAGTAAGGGAAGGAAGTGCAGAAGGGTTGTAAGATTTTTATGCCGGTAGCAACCGACGCGATTTACTGCTGGCTTCTTATGTTTTGCTTTTTGATCCCACACATTGTGATACCCCCACGGCCTGCTGCTGCAAATGTACGGCACCCTGCCTCTGCTCAGGAGAGTCCATACCTACGTACAGCAACTTTCGGTTAGACGGAAGTCAGTCACCACCGTTCTAACTAACTAATCCGTCTCAGGTAGTTGGCTCACGCAAAAGTTTCTGTGAGCGAAAACTTCGCTAGGTCTCGCTAGTATCAAACCTATTGCTATAAAAATGTTTGCCAGATTCTCCTCTTTCTCGCAATGATCTTAGTTCTATGTTTATGGGTGTTTTTAATCAACTACATCCATTTGAATGAACCTTATCACGTCCAAAAAATTCACTCCGCTCCAACTCCTAGTTTGTTTATATTAAATTTTTCATAATGGAAACATTGAAAGAATCCTATTTCTGCCTCCCTCCTCACATTTACTCCAGTTTCAATCATTTTCTCCGCCCCGATCTGTAATAAAATACATTTTAATTAATATTGTGTCCACTCCAGTGCGCGTTGTGTAGCTGCGGACAAACACCAGATCCGCAGCACGGCTAGCCTAGTCTATGAGAGATTGCGGCATTCAAGGTGGATAAAACTCGGGTTTTTATGTACAGGGTACTTCTCAATGAGGAGGACACCGTCATTCGCTTCTTTCATAGTAACTTGCAGTCTTCAATTTTTACAATTGGCTCTCTTCATAAGTCACATTCTCATGAATAAAAATCTATTGACTACTCCAGAACGTCGGAGGGCCGTGTGCTCGTAAATTCCCGACCAAAGCAAGGCGAGCGGCGGGAAAAATGTTTTTGCGAGCGGAGTAATCATTAGGCGCGAGGCGGGGGCTCCACCAAATTTCGTTAGCTTGGTCCTGCAGGGAAAATTCGAAACAGAGGAAAACATGTTCGGCTTGATCAAATCGCATGATACAAGTTGAACGCCAGAATCAAACCCGTGCCACATACGGAGCACAATTTATGGTAAGCTTCACTACGCAGGCACCACTGACTGAGCACTTACATCATCAGCGCACTTCGCGGGGTGGCTGTAAGGTAGTGGTTACCCAGTCTATTGATTAGACTTGAATGGGACACCCATCACGGGGTTTGGGAAAGGGATTTCGGAGAAGGGTATAGCACTCCGCCCAGGGTGTGGGTGAGGTGGTTCCCGGAAATCGCTTTATACAAGGAATCAATCATTTAAGCCGATGACACCGTGGGAGATGTTCTGGCCCGGAGCCCCGCGCCCTTTTGCTTGGATGTCCGGGCGTCGCGCCCATTGCGAGTCGTGGGGCTGTGGCGGAGGACCCGGGCTGGGATTCACGAAGCGATAACCAGCGTTTCAGCCATGCGTTTGAAGCCAAACGATGTGCACACGATACGCTTAACCGTGAGGTTACGCTGGCGCCCATGGCGTTAGGACGTGGTTAGCGTTTTCGTGAATTCCACCCTGGGGTGGAATTCACGAACGCTAACCATAGCCATGGTTACGTTCTCCGGTCAAAGCCAACCACGTGGTTAGCCTAGCCACTAGCCAGCGTAATCCACCGATTCTCAGAAGCCGAGCTGTGGCGTGGTTGGCTGGCTACGACGTCTAATGGGTACTTGCAGAAGCGGTCGCGCCACCGTAACTCCTTAATTGAAGAAATTCTTTTCGAAAGTCCCTAAATTCCAAAATCTCCTCTCTATCGCTTTAGGTCTCTGGTGTGGTTTTGCGTTATCTCATGTATCTCTTCCTTTTTTTAAGTGTTTTGTCTTCTTCCTTACTCTACTTTGACCCCATATATTTGTCACATGTAAATTACTCTCGCTCTTCCCTCACTCGTTTATCTCACGCTTTCCATTAGTTAGTTTCAACTGTTTCTAACATTTTTTTATTTCAGATAGTGCGTTCATTTTTTGAAACCGCACTTCACCGAGATGGCCAACGACGCAGAAGAGGAAGCTGCGGTTAGTTTTTATTATAGTGTGTTTCAACCCTTATTTTTATTACCCACGTAATTTTGCATATTTCACATTTTGGTGTTATATGGGATCTGAAAAAAGGTGGGTGCGAACAGTTCGGTCTTGAGCTGGGTAGAGTTAGGGTAGGGTCTGAAAGGAAAAAATTAATTGAATTCATTATTGTTTCTAATGGTAAAGTGGGATTCCGAAATTTTTCCAAATTTTTGTTTGAACTATGGGTTCTGGTAAAGTGAGTTATTACAATAATTTGATATTTCATTTCTCTTTGAATCCAAAAATAGATCTGAGATATTCATTTTTTTTTTGTGATCTGGAACACGTTTCTAAGAATTTTATCCGATAATGGAGAGGTAAATACGGTGCCGGTGGATTTTTGGATGTGGATCGGTATATTGTCATAGTTCACTTTGCTAGCAAAAAGTTATGTGTCAAGTTTTTCAAGTTTTAAATAGTCTATGGAAGTATTGGTGGGAGGGTCGTATTTTGCTCGGGAATTGTTGAGGAATTGTAAGTGCTAAATGGCGGCGCTCGACGTCAGAAATTATTTCTTGATCACAAAGCCCCGTCATGTCCTGTTTCGTTGAAGAATTTCAGCAGGGTCAAGTATTTTCGTTGGACAAAGGGCTTTTGTGGCTAAATCACCTGTGATAAACGATGTTTACCCCTCCATCAACGATGGACATGCTTTATTACCACGCCAAACTCTTTGAAAAAGTTCTTCATTTCCCACTCTGTTTAATATTTCCTTTTCTACGCGTCGAATGCTATTTTTTCTAGCTTCTCAGTTGGTCTTTTCAGGTGGATCGTGAGTCAGGATCCCTCAGGGTGGCTTCCATGAAATTGCGTAATTAGCACATCCTTTCGATTTGGGTTCAAACTGGGAGAAGAGGAGTTAGTACGAAAAAAAAAGTGTGTCCTCGCCCTCTTATGCTGAAGTTCCTGTGCATTTACTTTCCCTAAAAAAATCAAACCCTTTTTAACCCTGTTTTGTAGTAATAATTTCGATGACAAGTTTTTTTTTTCAGAAGAAGAAGGCGCCACCTTTCTCAGAGCGGGAAAGTGCAGCTCTGGTCCACCTCTATCTTGACTCCAGGGAGGAGTTCAATCAGAAATTCCAAGGAGGTTAGTTTTTTTTTTCGAACTTTGCTTCCTAATTTTATTTTTTCTGTTTGACTCAGTGATGGCTGTTAATTGATTAATTTTCTCGTTCTCTCGTTGATACAGCCTTCACGCGTAGCAGCCCGAAGTAAAAAATGAAGTGCCGGGCTTGTTGAGTGAATACTCACAAAGGGAGGAGCCTAGGACTAGTTTGGATATCTAACCGCGACGCTTGCGGAGGGACGCTGCGTTCCTGTCGTCGCATTTAACTGGCTGATCCCGGTCCGAGGATCCTCAATTTGTTTGTATTCGATGAACGAGCTCAAATGCGATGATATGAACTTGCCAGGGTTGATGACAGAAGCGTTAGTAGAAAAATGATCGTTAACAGATCACATCAGCGGCGAGAGGCGGTGTTGCGTTTGCGTAATTTCACTAAGTATGCGGTAGCCATGGCAGGTTCGGTCACAAACCGATGAGGGAAACTCGAACACAAACGTTGTACGGGGAACGAGATCCTCGTGGCGTGAAATAATGTGTTGAGCCTGCAGACTGCCGACTCTATCATCCATTTAAGGCCATGGAGAAAATAATTTACAATTCAAACTTTGAAACTAAATGGCGAGCCCCGAAAAATACTCGTATGTCATTTGCCGACTCCTGTCCAATGTATGACATCTTGCTTACCTATTCTTGCATGAGCATAATGCGTTTTTCATCATTCATGACCACATACAGGTGAAGCATCCGATATCTCACGCTTGGTACAGTTAAAATTCAACCTTTTCGTCGAATCAGTGGTAGTGTCTGCAGGTGAATTGGCCAAACGCGTGATTTAACGTCATGAGAATTGTACCCGTTCGGCGTACAAGCTCGAGTATAAGGGAACAGCTGACAATTTTTCTGGGCTTATGTTTTCTAGAGTTTCTTTGATTTCTTTTGTGTTATTTCTGCATTCACATATGGTAGAGAGCTTCTACCTGTGCTTCTACTTTATGTGTGTGTGTGGGATAAGAAGCTCACCATATTGAAGTTTTCGTTGCCCTTTATGCTTGAGAGCTGTATTTTTCATCGCCGTCGATTACGGCAGTCTGTCCGCAAAGGCGCCGCCACACATCCTATTTGAGGGCGAAAACTCAGTTTTATTTCTAAATTTGGGCGTGTGGGATGAGGAAGCTTAAAGAATTTCGTTTCATCGTTGCTTTCCCAGTGTGTTTGTAGGGATGAACCTCCTTTTATTTCGTTTCCGCATCTTTTCTGCAAACTCGGAAGAAAGATTGAGATGTTGCCGTCGATTAGGGTGTGTGGCGGCACCTTTGCGGCCAGACTGTCGTAATTAACGACGAGAAAATCCAAATTTCATAAGAAAAGGGCAGCAGAAAACGTTCTAGTCTTTGTGCTTCTCACCCCGAAATTCCCTGTCGATACACGCAGAAATGACACGCAAAGAAATGGAGAAACACAGAGAACAGTAACGACTAATGGCGACATTGGAGCCGATCCAGTATGGCTGCAGTTAACTGAGTAAATTAGGTAATGGAACTGA